>WNWK01018431.1:0-35000 GCA_009830355.1 Cherax destructor
AATTTTCACCTCCGAATTTGGATGTATCTGGCAATAATTCGCTGCCTCCAGGCCTATTCCCACGGTAACGGTTGCTCCACCGGCACTCTAGAATTTACACTATAGTCTATATTTTTCCTATTTAATGTTCACTGCGATTTCTCTTATGTTGGTTCAAGTGCGTATATGCACTTTATGGTTACACACACTTAATTCTCGCACTGTGTCTCCTCAGCTACTATCAGTAAACGCAATTTAAGACGGAGCTCCACCCCGCGTGACCACCCACGACACGAACACATTGGATCTCCACACTGAGAGAAAACACAGTAAATGTCCGGGGCCCAAAACTGTTCAACAGCCTCCCGCTATGAATGAGAATTACGATTAGACCCCTGGCTGCCTTCAAGAGGGAGCTGGACAGATACCCGATCAACCGGGCTGTGGTTTGTACGTTGGACTACGTGCGGCCAGCAGTAACAGCCTGAAAGATGGTAATTACCAAGTGGAAGAAACTCCAACTATATTAGAAGGAAACCTTTGAAGCTATCATAGCTGATGAACCCTTGCTGATATGTTTGACGATATACTCATTGCCTGACTGAAGTCTCCCAACTCAGTTTGACAGATTTCAACACCTTGTATGAACACCATCTTGAGTGGTGGAATATGACAGGGAAATATAGCTTTTGTTTCCAGTGTTATTATCATATAGAACAGGATTGCAACACACTGGTGATGTATTCAGTTTTGTTAAATTAAAAAAAAAAAAAGGTATTGGTTGATGAGATCCTGATCCACCACGAGGCCTGGTCTCAGAACGAGCCGCGGGGGCGTTGACCCCTGAAACCCTCTCCAGGTATACTCCAGGAATGGCAGACCTGGAGAATGTGCAGAGAAGTTCCAATGCCCACAGAGATTCAATCAAGAATCTAAATTACTGGGAACGTTTGAAGTCCCTTGATCTGTACTGTGTAGAAGTGTAGAAGCCTTCAAGAGGAAACTGGACAAATATCTTCACCAGGTGCCAGATCAACCAGGCTGTGATGGATATGTGGGGCAGCGGGCCTCCAGCAGCAACAGCCTGGTTGACCAGGCAAGCACCAGACGAGCCTGGTCCATGGCCGGGCTCAGAGAGTAGATACTCTCGAAACTCTTCAAAGGTATATCAAAGGTATATCAAAGGTACTCCTTGGCCGAACTCTGGGAGTATAAAAACTCCCGGAACTTATCAAAGGTAAAGGCGACAGATGCATTATAGTCTACACCTAGAAAATTCTAGAAGAACTGGTCCTAAATCTGCACACAAGTCACCCTCCTTGTAAATAAAAGGCTTGGCAGAAAATGCAAAATACTTCCAATGATAAGTATGTGTGGAATGAGATTTAAGGGAAATACCTTTGATATACCTTTGATGAGTTTCGAGAGTTTTACTACTATCGGAGTGTGAAGATATCAAAACTTTTCAACGTTTTTCCTTCTTACATCCGGGAAATCATCAACAGACTCCTGGCTGTCTTCAAGAAAAAACTGGACAAGTTTCTCTGGTTACGGTGCCCCGTGGCCTGGTGGCAAAAGCTCTCGCTTCACACGGCGAGGGTCTGGGTTCGATTCCCGACGAAGGGGTGGAAACATCGGACGTGTTTCCATACATCGGTTGTCTATGTTCACCCATCAGTAAAATGGGTACCTAGGTGTTTGTCAACTGGTGTGGGTCGCATCCTGGGACAAAACTGACCTAATTTGCCCGAAATGCTCTGCATAACAAGGGGCTTTCTATATAGTAGTATGCCATTGATGGCAGCTAGGTCTGTATACCTTGTACATGTAATTGTAGTAAATAATGATGATAATATATTATTATAGTGCCTGATCAGCCGGGCTGTGGTGCTTAAAAATGTTGGTCTTCGTGCACCAACAGCCTGGTGGATCAGGCAATCCACTGGGAGGCCTGGTGTGGGACCATGCCGTGAGGGCATTAATCCTCTGAGCACACTCCAGATAGACTCCAGGTACATATACGAAAAAATCATCCCTAACTTCAGAGGGAGTTTGACAGTTTGATCCAGAGTGTTACTTACAGCTTGGCTGTGATGCCTACGTCAAACTGCATGTTACGAGCAACAACAGCTTGACTTACCAGGTCTGATATGAGAATCTGGTCACAGGCAACAAGGATTCCCGAAACAATCACTAGTTAAGTTTAGCTAGTCTATCAACAGATTACCTATAGTCGGTTTTTGTGGGGGTCACCGCACCGGCGGCCTGTTCCCAGATCAGGCCTCCGGGTTGCTAGGTTAGGTAGTTTTTATTTCACATGATGCTTTATTACCTAGGTAGCTCCTCCCCAGTGTACATCTATATCCCCACCTGCTTGTTATAAACACAACTGGTTCACAATTCTCCAGCGGTAGACAGAATGAGCGACTCGTAAATAGCGCCTTTTTCCCTGCACTGTAGGCAACCTGCCCTTGCTTAGTGGCCTTGTACCTTATAAGACTTGTATAAGATATTACGCAACTGTTTAACACCAGTGGCAGTCTCGTCTGCTCAAGGACCAGCTTCCTAAGAGCCACCTGATCGCTACCCATCCTCCTTACCTAGAGTCTGCGTCCCTGTCTACTAGAACCAGGGGTTGGTTCTCCTTCTCCTTTCTTACCTAACATCACAGGGTCCCCCTCCCTCTCCACTAGTGGCAGGGAATGGGCCCCCTTCACCTAACAAAAATATCCCCAAGGATGTTGCCACCTATTTATGGAGAAACCGTAAATTGGTTTTGGGGGAGGGAGTGCCAAGATGACGTCGTCAAGCAGGTGTGAGCTTTCCCTCACATCACTGTTCTCTACCTTACTACTGTTACCACACTACACTGAACACAAAGTCTGCATCAAAATCCACTGTTATTTAGTTTGCATAAGGTCATCCGGAAAGAAGCAAGATTTTCTTCTTATGCAAGATGAAGACGTGTAGGGGATGTGTTTACATTAAAGCATGTAAGAGAACAATATTTATAGATAGATAGCGACTTTTTGTTGCATAAGTTTCATTATGCTATGTGCAGGTTATTTGTGTATTATGTCACCATGGTGGTTCAATATAGTTATAAACGAGGCTGTAAAATAAGTGAACACCCGAGTGTTAGATTGAGGTGTGGGATTCAAAGATAACGAATCTGATACAAAGTGAGAATTGTCACAGTTATTGTACCTATTTCTGCTCCTGTCCCTGTTTATTATACCTTTTGACAGCTCTTTGTCTTAATTATTCTGTGTATGCTCTTAGCCCCAGTTACTCTATGTTTGCTCTCACCTCCAGTTAGTCTAACTATTACGATGTTGCTCCAACCTTTATAGTCTAGGGAGACGGAATGTATGGAGGAGGAGGGGGGGTTAAATAGAAAAAAAAAATTCTTCATGATGGGGGGACAAGGTAGCTACAGAGACAGAAGAAGCCAATCCTTGACCATGTGAGGGACTTGCAAGAAAATAACATTCTTCTAGCTGTTAGTTTTGGAGATAGGAAAGGGGTACGGTGTATGCAGGAAGAAGAGGGGATATAATGTTGTTCCAGCACTAACATCCACTTGAGAATGGAATGAGAGGATATAAGTTTCATAATTTGTATAGTAAGTCAATTTACTTATCTTCTATTACTGGGCTAATGAAGGAGGGCCTAGCTGTTGTTTTTAAGTGTTGGCAGAATTTCCTCTGCTATTAAGAAATGATGACCTAGACATTTTGGTAGACCCGCATTTGTGGCGGGTCTACTAAAATGCCTGATCAACAACTCTGATGTATGTACCAGGACACATCTGATTAGTTACTCTTATTTAGAAGTAAAGCAACAGAGGCTTTTAAGAAAGCTGGGCATTCTGCTCTTATCCCCAGTTTTCTCTGCATATGTCTGCTCATCACAGGCTGGTTTTGGCTCATTACAGTCCTATAATAAAGAGTGTTTTTATGTTAAAGAGCATCAAAAAAGCAAATCTGCATTATGCCAAAACATTGGTTTTCTCCAAGCCACAAGGCTTATAATGTGTTTTTATTTTTTCCCAACTGTAACGAGTCAGTCAGGCATTTTGTCATTTTCTGGAGTTTGTTACGATAGGTTAAATTTTGTTAATTTACACTTATGTAACCAAAATAACGTAAATTGAGAAGTCAGTTCCTTTCGTCGGAAAGCCAACCATGAGCACAAAATTATGACTGTTTCAATGTTCTTTAAATTCATTTAGGAAGACTGTTTCTTCCCCAAGTGGTGATCTATAGCCCCTTGCTGGTGGTTCACATCCCTGAAGTACGTCTGTTACAGGTCAACTGTAAACTTCACTGTGCTGCCCCTGATTAAAATGCATTTCAGTACTCCCATGGCTCGGTTGGTAGCGCCCTCAGCTACCTGGCACGGGTGGGAACGCTGAGTATGTTTTCTTACACCTGTAGCCCCTGTTTACCTAGCAGTAAGTAGACATATGGGTATTAATTGGTTGACTGTTGTGGGTGGCATCCTAGGGGATGTTAGTTTACCTAACATAGGAGTTGTCTTTGAAATGAGCTGAGGCAAGTTAACAGATCTTAGCCTGTAAATTAAACTTGTGTAAACAAGAAATGCAATACCTGCCTGTACTCAATTCTTGGGGGTCATCGCCCCTGCGACTCGGTCCCAGACTAGACATTATGGCTGGTGAATTCATCAGACTGTTGGTTTGGTGCATAAAATTGCTTTGTTTGAAAAGTTATCTTCTCTCCTCCCTGTTTCTCTCCCCATATCACTGCTACTTCCAGAGAAGCAATTAAAGCCTTCTGTATCATATCATAGATGGTAACAGAGACATGGTTCTTAACGTCTAGTCGTATCTCTCAAGTTGACGAGGCGCCGACCAGTTCATTTACTGCTCTCCTGTTCATACTTTCAGAGTTCTTCTCGTGAATCCCGGACCGAGACCAAACTTTATTCATCAACCAGACTGTTGGTGACCGTGGCCCATATTAGTATTAGTATTATTCTTTACATGATGACTACTTCGCCCTTGGAAACATTACTTAATTCACAGCAGAATTTTCTTCTGCAGAATGAGCTTATCATTCACTGTGGTTCATTAGCATGTTGTTCTAGCAACTCATGCAATAAGCGCAATTCATTCTACAGAAATATTATAATTTGTAATGAGAATAATTTAGCTTTAAGCAAGAATCTGCACAAGGCCAGTGTAAAGTGTTACAAGGTTGGCATTAGAGTTGACTACTCTTCAGGGTTAGCAACTGGTCACAGGTTACAGGCATGGATGCATACCTCCACGTTATCTTTATACCTTTGATGAGTTTTGGGAGTCTTCCTACTTCAGGAGCCCGGCCATAGGCCAGGCTCGTCTAGTGCTAGCATGGTCAATCAAGCTGTTGTTGCTGCTGGAGGCCTTCTGCCCCACATATCTATCACAGTCTGGTTGATCTGGTACCTGGTGAAGATATTTGCCCAATTTCCTCTTGAAGACTTCTACACTTCTTCCAGCAGTGTTTCTGAAATCTTCTGGTAAGATGTTGAATAATCTGGGGGCCACGGATGTTGATACGGATGTTGCACTTCCTTCCATATCTCTCGCTCCATTATGTTATGGCAGTGTGCAGATTTGGGACCAGGCCCTCGAGTACTTTCCAGGTATATATTATTACGTATCTCTTTCCTCCTCTCCAGTGAGTATATATTTAAGACTTTAAGGCGTTCCCAGTAATTTCAATGCTTTACTGACTATGGACTATGCGGGCTGTAAATGATCTCTGCATTTGTTCCAGCTCCGATATTTCTCCAGCTCCGAACGGCACCGTCAACGCTGAACAATATTCCAAATGAGGAAGCACTAGCGATTTGAAGAGTGTCACCATCGGCATTATTTCTCTTGTTTTGAAAGTTCTCAATACCCACCCCGTCATCTTCCTGGCTGTCGTGACCTTTGTTTTATTGTGTTCTTTGAAAGAAAGGTCAGCTGACATAATTATTCCCAAGTCTTTCACGTGCTAATTTCGTTCTATTTGACGATCATCTTGAGATATGTATAGTGTTCCTTTTGAGGTCTTCAGTCTTTCCATACCTAAGCAGCTGGAACTTATCACCATTGAACACCACTGCCCTCTGGAAAACACTGCTTATATCTTCCTGTAATTTTTCAGTGTCTTCTACTAAAGTGACTTCCATGCTTATTTTAGTGTCATCTGCAAATGATGATACAAAACTGTAACGGATGGTAATGTTCACGACTCCTGCGTGGGCAGGCGGACAGGTCTAGTACGCAGGCCGAAACACGGGGCACAGTGCGAAACTCGGGGCACAGTGCGAAACTCGGGACAAAATTTAGATAAGATAGAGGTGGCCAAAACTCGGGGTTCCTCTGTAATTCCCCTTATGCACAGTGGGAGGCTGTTGAACAGTCTTGGACCCCGGACACTCATGGTGTTTTCTCTTAGTTACCAATGGCACCCCTACTTTTCATTGGGAGTATTTTGCACTGCCTTCCCAGTCTTTTACTTTAGTAGGAAGTGATTTCTGTGTGCAGATTCGGGACCATTCCTTCCAGGATTTTCCAAGTGTATATTATGATATATCTCTCTCGCCTGCATTCCAGCGAGTACAAGTCAAGTGCTTCCAAGCGTTCCCAGTAGTTGAGATGTTTGATGGAACTTATATATGCAGTAAAGGTTCTCTGTACACACTCTAGATCTGCAATTTCACCTGCTTTGAACGGAGATGTTAATGTACAGCAATATACCAGCCTAGAGAGAACAAGTGATTTGAAAAGGATTATTATTGGCTTAGCATCTCTTGTTTTGAATGTTCTCATTATCCATCCTATCATTTTCTTTGCAGTTGTGATCACGGTACTGTTGTGATCCTTGAAAGTGAGATTCTCAGACATTACCACTCCCAGATCCCTCACATTATTTTTCTGCTCTATTGTATGATCAGAGTTTGTAATAGTCAGTTCTAGTTATTATCTCCTCCAGTTTTCCATAACGGAGTAGTTGAAATTTGTCTTCATTGAACATCACATTGTTTTCTGTTGCCCATTGGAAAACTTGGTTTATATCTTCTTGGAATGACACAGTGCTGTGGATTACATCTCTGTCTGATATGAGGATGAGGAACAGGATGGGGCGAGTACTGTGCCTTGTGGAACAGAGCTTTTCACTATGGCAGCTTCCGATTTAACTCTGTTGACCACTACTCTTTGTGCTCGATTGGTTAGAAAGTTGAAGATCCATCTCCCCATTTTGCCAGTTATTCCTTTAGCAAGTATTTTGTGCACTAATACGCCATGATCGCACTTGTCAAAGGCTTTTGCAAAGTCTGTGTATATTACATCTGCATTCTGTTTTTCTTCCAGTGCATCCAAGATCATATCATAGTGATCCAGTAGTTGCGAGAGGCAGGAGCACCTGCTCTGAACCCATGTTGCCCTGGATTGTGCGGTTTTTGGGAATCCAAGTGGTTTGCAATTGTGCTTCTTAGCACTCTTTCAAAGATTTTTTATGATGTGGGATGTTAGAGCTATTGGGCTAATGTTTTGCTGCCACCTTTATGGAGTGGGGCTATAGCCATTGTTTTTAGCGACTGTGGAATTTCACCCATGTCTAAGCTCCTTCTCCATAGTATACTTGGGGCACGCGAAAGGGGCCTGGAGTTTACCTGGAGAGGGTTTCAGGGGTCAATGCCCCCACGGCTCAGTCTGAGACCAGGTCCTCGTGGTGGATTAGGGTCTGATGAACCAGGATGTTATTGCTGGCCGCACGCAAACTAACGTATGAACCACAGCCTGGTTGGTCAGATACTGACTTTAGGTACCTGTCCAGTGCCTTCTTGAAGACAGCCAGGGGTCTATTGGTAATCCCCCTTACGTATGCTGGGATGAAGTTGAGCAGTCTTGGGCCCCGGACACTTATTGTGTTGTTTCTCAGTGTACTCGTGGCGCACCTGCTTTTCATTGGGGGAAAGTTGCATTTCCTGCTCATCTCAACTGCTCTTAAAACAAAAAACAAAAACGAGACCAGTAATCCTATCAGAGCTCAAAACATTTAACAGGCTCACATTTCACACTCTTATGACGATGTGAGGTCATGAAAGGTGAGAGGAAACGAGTAAAAGAACAACTGAATGAATATGCGAAAATTATAAGAAAAAACTAGAAACAATTTCTAAATAGCTCGATAGAATGGAAAGGATGGATACACTCGAGAAGAGTGGAAGCAGACCCCCAACAGGAAGACAAACACAACACAAAAATAGAGAATATAAAAAAGCTGGATATAAAAGCACTGAGTCCTAGAATGTCTCCATTAATTGTGAAAACAGGAATAGAAGAGCTTTTGGGTTCCCACAGTGAGAATCGTTCACAGGTCACTGGAGATGGGCCAGTTACCAGAAAAATGAAAAAAGGCTAAAGTTGCCCCCAGATTCAAAATAGGGAAACAAGCAGGAGGCGCTGAACTAGACCAGGTATCACCGACATGTATACTAACTAAACTTCTGGAGAGTGACAACGTCGAGATGCAATGGATCCAATAAAATTGGTCTCGTAACTGAGAAGAAATGCACTAAAGTCATCCATTTTGGAAAAAAAAGAGAAGCCAACTAAAGGAGACATGATTGCTAAGTTACTCATCAAAGAATGGACTGAGCGGAGAGGAAGACTGAATGAAATTCGAAGATCAGGAATAAGGAAATTTAGATGGAAACTCAAAATATTAAATAACCATAGCTACATTAGGAAATAACTTTTCAGAGGAGCAGGAATGACAAGGTCCAGAACAGAAATCAATAATGCTAGTCAATATAGCTAAAAGGTAAGACCAGGAGCTAAGAATCGACCCCCTGCAAATAAATCGGTGTGTACATATGAGCGAATACACACACCGTGTCAACTTTCCCGGCGAAGTTCAAACATCAGAGGAACTCCGTGTATAAGCCTATGTATTCTGGAGGACGAATACTCATCAACACCGGTACCACCAACACCACTACCAATGCCACTCTCCCAACACTATTACTGCTACTTTTAATTAACACCGTCACTACTGGCATCACTTTCACAAGGCTATTCTTGTCATGTGATCACCATCTACACTACTTACAAACACAAGCACCACCATTACACCCACCACCACTACTACTTACAATCACAACCACCACATCCAGCAGCACCACTAGTTCCGAGCACCACCACCATCACTTACAAGCACCACCACTGCTTAAAAACACCATTTCTTACAAGTACCAACACCATTACAAGAACCGCCATTACTGACAAGCATTACCACTAATAACCACTACTTACAAGTAGCAGCACTACTACATTCAGCACACTGCCATCACCATCACCACTAAAAACTTCAGATCCACCACTATCACATCCAGCATCACCACCACTACTTCCAGCACCACCACCAAAACATCCAGCACCACCGCCACTACTTCCAGCAGCACCACCCCTTCCAACACTAGCACCATCATCACCACTTCAGTAGCACTCCTACTAGGACTTTCAAGCACCGTCACCTCTTACATCACAATATATTTGATGAGGTTCGAGTTCTTCTACCCTTGCAGGGCCGGCATAAAGTCAGACTACTCTATTAACTGGTCAACACGTCTGTTACTGTTAGTGACCAGCAGGCCTAAATAGACAGGCAAAATTTCTAGTATCTGCTGGTTAAAGTCTTGGGCCATGGATGTTGACTCATTCGTCTAAGTGTATATTTAACCCCTGATTTTTGCTGTTTATATTCTACATTTCCTTCGGGATCTCTCACTGCTGTAAATTGTTATGGCAATATGCAAAATTTACGACCTGACTCAAATAGTATGGGGCATTCTCAGTAGTTAACATGTTTTTTTGACTGTGGACATTATACAATGTCTACATTTTCGAGTTCTGATGATTCCTGCCTGAAAAGGAGCGTGACGCCAGAACTTTACAGACGCCAGAGCACATGTGATTTGAAAGTACCATTATCGAAACCCTGGATATACCTTTGATGGGTTTCGATTTTTCCTACTCCCGCATAGTCTGGCCCTGGGCCAAGCTTGTCTTGGTCAATCATACTGTTGCTGCTGGCCCACATATCCAATCACAGCCTGAATGATCCGGCACTGATTCATTTTGTTTTGAAAGACAATTAATCTAATCTGTCATTTACCTGACCTCTGATGCGTTTGCCATACACACACAACGTATGACTTTGTAAATGGTCCAAGTCGGGCCGAAACGTCGTCGTAAGCTCCTCTCTTTTTATATGTGCGGGTTGTGTGTGTATTGTTCCAGTCACGGTATTGTGCCTTTTTTTGTTATTTATGCGTTTGCCATGTTTTACTCTTTAAATATAGGTTATGCACCATGATTATTCTTAGATCGTTAACAAGTTTCTTTCGTTCTATGGGGTGCTGTGGCCACGTTTTATATCCTGCGTTCAGTTTTACATCTTTGTTTTTTTCATATTGAAGAAATTAGAATTTGTCACCGTTTGTTTATATTTATTTGTAATTTTTAGTGCCTTTTACTGTAGCAACTTCTATGATTATTTTATCTGCAAAGGACGATACAAAACTGTGGCTATTGTAGGTCAAAGTAAAATATTCCATGGTGATAAATTTCAACTGTTTATGTATGGGAGGAAGACCTCAAAACAAGCACAGTTTTAAAATTCACGACAGACTATGCCATACAACTATTCAATATAAGGAACAGGTAAAAACTATTAGAGGAAATATCATTCCAAAAACACAATAAGATAAATAAAACAATGAGGAGAAAACGTTGAAAAGTCTTGGCCCCATCACACTTAGTTTTTTCTCTTACTGTACTAATTGCACCCCTATTCTGCATTGTATTCCAACCTCTTACTTTCATGGAGAATGATTTATCTACCTGGATGTCGTTCCGAGGGTCAACGCCCCCGCTGCCCAGTCCTTGACCAGGCCTCCTGGTGGATAAGGGCCTCATCACCCAGGCTGTTACTGCTCGCCGCACACAATCCAATGTACGAACCCCAATTCAGCTGATCGGAAACTGACTTTAGATATCTGTCCGATTCCCTATTGAAGACAGCTAGGCGTCTATTGGTAAATCTCCTTATACATGGTGGGAAGCTGTTGAACAGTCTTGGGCCCCGGACACTTACTGTATTTTCTTTAGGTGAACTCATGGCACCCCTACTTTTCATTGGGGTATATTGCACAGTCTGCCTAGTCTTTTGCTTTCGCAGAGAGTACAGGTCATGGGACTTGTACCTTTGAAGAGTTTCGAGAGTTTAGCTACTCTCAGAGCCCGGCCATGGGCCAGGCTCGTCTGGTGCTTGCCTGGTCAACCAGGCCGTTGCTGCTGGAGGCCCGCTGCCCCACATCCATCACAGCCTGGTTGATCTGGCACCTGGTGAAGATACTTGTTTAGTTTCCTCTTGAAGGCTTCTACACTTGTTCCAGCCGTGTTTCTGATATCTTCTGGTAAGATGTTGAATAGTCTGGGACCCTGGATGTTGATACAGTGTTCCCTTATTGTCCCCACCGCACCCCTGCTCCTCACTGAGTTTATTTTACACTTCCTCCCATATCTCTCACTCCAGTATGTTGTTATGGCAGTGTACAGATTTGGGACCAGGCCCTCGAGTACTTTCCAGATATATATTATCATGTATCTCTCTCTCCTCCGCTCCAATGAGTACATGTTCAAGACTTGAAGGCGTTCCCAGTAATTTAGGTGCTTTACTGGCTCAATGTGAGCCGTAAATGATCTCTGTATTTGTTGCAGCTCTGATATTTCTCCTGCTTTGAACGGGGCCGTCAGCACTGAGCAATATTCTAAATGAGGGAGCACTAGCGATTTGAAGAGTGCCACCATCGACGTTTTGAAAGTTCTCAATACCCACCCCGCCATCTTCCTGGCTGTCGTGACTTGAAACGTCCCAGGTGCTTGACTGAACTTATACGTGTAGTGAAGGTTCCGAACCTATACATTATCTAGACCTGCGATATCACCTACCATGAATAGGGTCGTTAGTGCACAGCAGTGTTCCAGAACAGAGAGAACAAGTTACTTAAAAAGGATCATTACTGACACAGCATTCCTTGTTTTGAAAGTTTTCATTATCCAGTCTATTATTTTCCTCGCAGATGTAATAGTGACACTGCTGTTATCCTTGAAGGTGAGAATCTTCTGACATTTAACACTCCCAAGACCTTCACTTTAGTTTTTCGTTATATTGTGTAGTTAAGAGTTTGTAGTATACCTCATTCTAGCTGTTATTTCCTCAAGTTTTCCATAACGAAGTAAATGAAATCTGTCCGCACTGAATATCATATTGTTTTCCATGGCCCGTTGGAAAACTTGGTTTATATCCGCTTGGAGATTTACCATGTCCTTAATGGATGACACACTCATGCAAATTCTAGTATCGACTGCAAAACAAGACCCTGTGCTATTTACAATTCTGTGTATGTTTGATATGAGGATGAGGAACATGATGGGGTGAGTACTGTACCTTGTGGAACAGAACTTTCACTGTGGCAGCCTCCGATTCAGCTCTGTTTCCCATTACTCTTTGTGTTATATTAGCTAGAAAGTTGAAGATCCATCTGCTGACTTTTGTAGTTATTTTTTTAAGCACACATTTTGTGCACTATTACACCATGATCGCACTTGTCGAAGGCTTTTGCAAAGTCTGTGTATACCCATATGCATTCTGTTTGTCCTCCAGTGCTTCCAAGACCATGTTATAGTGGTCCAGTAGTGGCAAGAAGCAACGAGAGGCATGCTGCCCTGGGTTACGGAAATGTTGAAGTCCAGGTGATTTGCAATCATGCTTCTTAGAACTATTTGAAATATTTTTTATAATGTCGGACGTTAGAGTTAACGGTCTATAACTGCTTTTGCTTTGCTGTTATCTTTATGGAGTGGGGCTATATCCGTTGTTTTTAGCGACTGTAGGATGACCCCCGTGTCAAGGCTCCCTCTCCATAGCCTACTTAAGGCACACGAAAGAGGTTTATTGCGGGTTTTGACGAACATGGAGTTCCACGGATCTGGACTTGCAGAAGAGTGCATGGGCATGTCAGTCAATGTTTTTTTTTTTTTTCAAAAGTACAGTTTTGTTAGGGTTATCAGAAATTCTGGAGACATTAACAAGACTTTGGGTCTTATTCATAAAAAATCATTCGGAATGTTTATCTTGAATCTAATTAACAGCTCACTAAACAGAACTATACTGAGACTTCAGTATCTCATTTCCCCATCTTGTTTAAGCAAGGGCACCAGTACCGTAGGTTTTGCTTTTTGGCATATCTAAAGAAATATTTTGGATTTCTTTCAATTTCATTAATTGGTTTCAGCTCCTGTCTCTCCTGGATCCTGTATGATTCGTTTAGCTTCAATACTGTCTTACTTCCCTAATCAGTGTTTCCTTCCGCATTCATCTAGCCCCTTGAGGATCTCAGTGATACTTCACCTTTGCCTGTAAAGGGAGCATCTCTCTCTTTCCAATTTACTTCTTCTCTTCTTTTTACTTAGGGGAATATGCTCTGAGCATACTTCAGCTACCAAAGAGTTGATCCCTTTCAGACATTGGTTCGGATTTGGAATCAATCCTTCTAGAATTTTCCAGGTGAAGATTATAACGCATCTTTCTCACCTATATTTCAAGGAGAACAGATCGAGGAATTTCAAATATTCCCAGTAATTCAGGTGCTTGACTGAATTTATGCGAGCAGTGAGGTTGTCTGCACACTTTCCAGGTGTGCATCTTCGCCTGCCTGGAAGAGAGCTTCTCAAGTGCAGCAGTACTCCAGCTTAGAGAGAACAAGGGATTTGAAGAGTATTATCACTGACTTGGCATCCCTTGTTTGGTAGGTTCTAGCCTATCAATTTTTTTGCGGTTTCGATATTGACACTTGCGATCCTTGAAGGCGAGATCTGACATGGTCACTCCATGGCTTCTTCCATTAAGTCTTGTGTTCTACTGAGTGATTCTAGTATTCTGTTCCTGTCTTTATTTTCTCAATCTTTCCATCATGGAATAACTAAAACTCGTCCTCACTGATCATACTGTTGTCAGTGGTCCAATGAAAGAAAGACATTGCTGATATCGGGTTGACCAGGCAGCTACAGGTCAGGCTGCTGTGTAAATCCCTCAAAACTGTTTACAGGTATTGTTTTGTAAGTGTTAATGGTGGTTGTGGTGCTGCTGGTGCGTTGAAGTATTTAAAATAGTGGCGGTAGAAACTATTATGTTGGTGGTTAAAGTTTGTGGTGAGAGGGTAAGAAACAGTGAAGAAGCTAGGACCGTGCCCTGCATTACTGAACTTTTTTTTTTTTTATTTTACTGCGACTGAATTTTTGGTATACTACCACTCTTAACACCAACACCACTCGACTCTCACCACAAACTTTAACCACCAACATAATAGTTTCTACCGCCACTATTTTAAATACTTCAACGCACCAGCAGCACCACAACCACCATTAACACTTACAACTGACATCTATATAAATACTGTTATACAGCCCATCCTTTTAATGACAGACAATATTCTACTTTTATTATGACAGTCAAATGAGTGACTTTAATTTAACAGTTATTATCTGACAGATCTTTCTAGTGCGCCTGGTAGGTCCCCGTTTTCTGTTCACACGTCACAACTTTTTATCACCTGTTAATGTACACCAATATTTCATCACAGAGAAAACAAATGACTTAGAGAACCATCACTTGCTTGGCATCTCATTATGAAAGTTCTCATTATCCATCCTATGATTTTTTTTTGCAGATGTGATAACGGCACTAATGACATACTTGAATGTGAGATCCTTCGTCGCCCTCAAATTAATTTTTTTGCTCCAATGTGTGGCTAGAGTTTGTTTTACACTGATCTACTTATATTGGAAGGCTTCGTTTATATGTGCTTGGAGATTTGCAGTGTCCTCCCCATAGATGCCTCGGCATCTGCCAAACCGGCGGTCCTATACCCTCTCTCTCCCACCGTACCCTCAATATACCAGCAGGTTATACCATCTCGCCGACTGATCCAAGGCATATAATGAATTATACACAATAAAAATTGTCGATTGTCATGATTTTTACAGACGTTATTCAAGAATCATGATTCTACACAAAGTAAATTTGTAATAGCCTTTACCGTTTATGTTTTATTTATTTTAAAATTCTAAAAGAACACTCAAAACAAACATACAATATTAAGAATTTTTGGGGGGATCTCATGTAAGTTCTAATATCATCTGCAAAGGATGATTTGATTCTATGATTATGACCCTATTTAGGATATAAGGTTACCTTTGAAGAGTTTCGAGAGTTTATCTACTCTCTGAGCCCGGCCATGGGCCAGGCTCGTCTGGTGCTTGCCTGGTCAACCAGGCTGTTGCTGCTGAAGGCCCGCTGCCCCACATATCCATCACAGCCTGGTTGATCTGGCACCCGATGAAGATACTTGTTCAGTTTCCTCTTGAAGGCTTCTACACTGGTTCCAGCCGTGTTTCGGATATCTTCTGGTAAGATGTTGAATAGTCTGGGACCCCGGATGTTAATACAGTGCTCCCGTATTGTCCCCACCGCACCCCTGCTCCTCACTGGGTTTATTTTACACTTTCTCCCATATCTCTCACTCCAGTATGTTGTTATGGCAGTGTGCAGATTTAGGACCAGGCCCTCAAGTACTTTCCAAGTATATATTATCATGTATCTCTCTCTCCTCCGCTCCAATGAGTAGATGTACAAGACTTGAAGGCGTTCCCAATAATTTAGATGTTTCAATGGCTCAATGTGAGCCGTAAACGATCTCTGAATTTGTTCCAGCTCTGATATTTCTCCTGCCCTGAACGGGGCCGTCAGCACAGAGCAGTATTCTAAGTGAGGGAGCACTAGCGATTTGAATAGTGTCACCATCGGCATTATTTCCCTTGTTTTGAAAGTTCTCAATACCCACCCCGTCATCTTCCTAGCTGTTGTGATCTTTGTCTTGTTATGGTCTTTAAAAGACAGATCAGCAGACATAATTATTCCCAAGTCCTTTACGTGTTCCTTTCGTTCTATTGTGGTGACCCTCTTGCGTTTTGTATATAGTGTTCATTTTGAGTTCATTTTTTCCATACCTAAGCAGCTGAAACTTATCACCATTGAACGTCATGTTGTTCTCCACTGCCCACTGGAAGACCCTGCTTATGTCCTCCTGTAATTTTTCAGTGTCTTCTATCGTAGTGACTTTCATGCTTATTTTAGTGTCATCTGCAAATGATGATACAAAAGTGTGCTGGGTGTTTTTATCTATGTCTGCTATGAGGATGAGAAACAGCAGAGGTGCCAGGACAGTGCCTTGGGGCACTGAGCTTTTGACCTCGCTGATGCTGGATCTTGCCCTGTTCACTACTACTCTTTGTGTTCTGTGTGTTAGGAACTCAAAAATCCATCTGCCTACCTTCCCCGTAATGCCTATGGCCCTCATTTTGTTCGCTATCACTCCATGATCGCATTTGTCAAACGCCTTTGCAAAATCTGTGTGACGAAAAGGGTGCAGGGCAAGTACTGTGCCTTGGGAACAGAGCTTTTCACTGTGGCAGCCTCTGCCGTAACTCTGTTTACTATTACTCTTTGTATTCTGTTTGTTAGAAAGTCAAAAACTCATTTGTCCGCTTTACCAGTAACTCTTTTTACATGCATTTTGTGCTCAATTTTACCAGGATCGCACTTACCAGAAACTCTGGCAATATATTACAGCTGCATTTTGTTTGTCTTCCAGTGCATCCAAGACCATATAATGGTCCAGTAGTTGCGAGAGAGTCAGGAGCGACCTACTCTAAACCGATATTGCTACAAACCGCATGACCCGCATGACCAAATCACCTCCAGGAACTCCAATGCAATACAGCTGCACAAATCCACATCTGTTAAAATACCTACATCACTGCCCAGTTTAAATAAGACATGAGCACTTTAAATCCTCATCAGTGCCTGGAAAAGCTGAACATGGAAGCATACACTCTGCATTAAATATGTACCTTTGAGAAAACCTAGAAGACTAAATACAGAAAGTGCAGAACAATGAACAGAAGAAGAAACAAGAGTTCCCGAACTGCTTAAAAAAGTGAATATGCCACAACGAAGGAAAGATAATCTTAGTTGAGAGATCACTGAGAAAGAAAACTTGAGCTGTCACACCAGAAAGAAGCACAATTCAAGCAAAGTTAATAACTACTCGTAAAGTTGGACCAGTAATCATAGGAGGTTCATTCACGGACGATCACCAGGAAATGAACGAAATTCTAAAAGACCAATATCAGTTGACATTCACCAACCCACTAAACGAAAGCAGGGTGGAGAATACAGATTTTTTTTCATTTCATCTAGATTTTAGATTTTGCCGCTGAAGTGGCTAGTTTATTGCGTACCTCATATCCATCAAGCGGACGACTCCGCAAGAACATATGGACACGCACAAAGTCTCGGAATTAAGCCCAAAAAGAGTTTACAGGACTATATCTGAAATTACATTTACAGTTGACTTCTGTTGCAAGCAAATTTAAGAAATTTGTTTAATATGTATGGTGTCTTATTTTCATTGACAAATCACATAGGTTATTATACTGACTATATCTATATTCCTCAAGAGGACAATAAAGCACACTATCTTTTTTGTCTCTTGTCTGTGTGAATATATGTGACGTGTAAACGTCACTTGGTCTCTCTGTATGCATATATTTTTGCAAATAACAATACATATCTGTGTCATGTGTAGAGAGGTAAAATGGGCCTAAATGAATCAGTCTGTCTTTTTGTGCTTCAGGAAGTAACCATAGGGCTGGTCACATACTTTGCATTTGGTTTGATCATATGCGTGTCTGCCAAACTGCCAGAAGTACTTGTAACCAAGGCTAAGCCTGGCTACGACATCATCAGTCAGTCTGTTCACATTGCGAGTTGCTCCATAAACGTACTTATTTGCGTTCATGTTATCATAGTGGATGAAATATCTACTCAGGATTCTAACTCCATTCCTACAATATTCAGTTTCATTATTTACTGCTCTCCTAACATTATTCCTAATGCTAGACACACACACACACCAAAGTAATATTCTACATTTGCCTTCAGAGTATTTTTTGGCTAACTTATAAACTATATCATAAAGGAGTAATCCAATGTGTGATGGAATTCATGACAATTGTACATTAATCCTTTTTTTCTATATTTTAGTAACTATGGCGGAGCGCCGCCATATTATTATATATATATATATATATATATATATATATATATATATATATATATATATATATATATATATAAGAGAGAGAGAGAGAGAGAGAGAGAGAGAGAGAGAGAAAGAGAGAGAAAGAGAAAGAGAGAGAGAGAAAAGAGAGAGAGAGAGAGAGAGAGAGAGAGAGAGAGAGAGAGAGAGAGAGAGAGAGAGAGAGAGAGAGAGAGAGAAAGAGTAAGAAAGAGAGAAAGAGAGAAAGAGAGAAAGAGAAAGAGTAAGAAAGAGAAAGAGAGAAAGAAAGAAAGAGAGAGTGTGTGTAACGAGCTCCAGCTTAAACACCCGCCCATCACTGCGCAAGCCTGGCTGCCTTGGTACTTCCTTCTCTATATATAGAGCCATACAGAGAAGATCCACGTTGCTCTTCCATCTTACTCTCAGTCGCCACTTCCACATCTACCATACACTGACGACCACACGTCCATCGAGACCAGGACCACCGCCCTAGTCCATGGATAGCGGAGTCTTACCTTTTAATTGACTATAGATCATTCTGGGGATCATCGCCCCCGCTCTCCGGTTTCAGACTAGGTTTCTTGGTTGACAGTTTAGTTGGTTAAACCGTTGTTGCTTGATGCAGTGTAGAAACTGCCTGTAAGAACTTATCGCGCTCCCTCTTTCAAGACAGGGTGGTGCCCAGTTCATTATGTGCCTCTGTACAGGACTGGTACACGGCGCATAATAAAATTGACTACACTGTTATGGGTTTATTAATAGTTCCATAATTTTATTTTCCAACAACCAATGAAACCATGGCATATAGTGTGGTGTCGTGGAGAAAAGCGAAAGTGCTCTCCGACAACCAGGAAGCGGTGCGGCAACTCTAGTGACAAACTTTTTTTTTTTTTTTTGCCGAGAGCATTCCTCTACAGATGGGGCATCCCTCACTAAACACTGTCACCAGTAATACTCACCATGGTTGTCATGCCGCCTACTTCCTAGTACATACTTAACATATATGAGAAGAGTGTGCCCTTAATATATTTTGAAATTTAAGGTTCACACTTGGAGTATGCACAGCATCACCACAGTCATGTTTGATCCACGAGTGATACAGATTTCAACGTTTCTTGGGTATTCTTGGCCACCTCGTTATCAGAAGTTAAACGGCTGTTTCTTTGTTCGTTTGTGTAATTAAAAATGTTTCTACAGGTTTTTGTTACCTAACTTAACCTAGACTCATGTAACAAAGAAAAAAAGTATTTCTAAGTAAATATGAAACGTTAAAAATCTGACGTTATGAACCTTCTAAGAAAATTAACCTAGCGAAATGGGGATAAGTTTCATGATCAGCTAAGTGAAGGCTGGGCGAGCCAGCATCACCAGGGAGGTGTTGCCATGACAACCACAGACGAGCCACAACACTGGCAATACCGTTAACTGATAACACAACCTTCCGTTATTTACCTCAAAGAATCTATTCCCGTCCACAAACACAGACGCCCGCCACCTAGCGCTGTGCTGCCGAAGATGACGCCCCTGCCTCTGGCTGTTACTGATGTACAGAATGGTGATGTTCCTCATGTTGTACAGATGTCGCTGATATTATAAAGGATGTTTGCTGACTGCAGAGGATGTTGCCAATGGCACCGATGCTGGTGAGAGATTACGGATACAGAGTAGAAATTAAAAAGACGAAACAAGCCCAAATGGAACAAGGAGCGTAAAGGAAATCTTAAAAAATCCTATATATTTGTACACACACAAACACACACACACTTTTTAAAAAAAGGAGACAGACACGCAACACTAAACTACAAACCAGTGTCACTGACATGTATAGTATGCAAAGTCATGGAGAAGACTATCAGAAGAGTGGTGGAGCACCTAGAAAGGAATGAGCTTATCAACGACAACCAGCACGGATTCAGGGACGGGAAATCCTGTGTCACAAACCTACTGGAGGTCTCTGACAAGGTGACAGTAGTGAGAAGAGAGAGAGAGAGAGAGAGAGAGAGAGAGAGAGAGAGAGAGAGAGAGAGAGAGAGAGAGAGAGAGAGAGAGAGAGAGAGAGAGAGAGAGAGAGAGAGAGAGAGAGAGAGAGAGAAGAAGGAGAAGAAGAGAGAGAGTAGGCAAGAGGGAGGAAGAGAGGAGAGAGACTGAAGAAAGAGAGGAGATGGAGAGCGAGAGGAGAGAGAGAGAGATCAGAGAGAGGAGAGAGAGCAGAGAGAGAGAGAGAGAGAGAGCGAGTGAGAGAGAGAGGAGAGGAGAGGAGAGGCGAGGAAGAGAGAGAGAGGAGAGAGAGAGACAGAAGGAAGAGAGAGAGAGAAGGAGAAGAAGAGAGAGAGAGAGAGAGAGAGAGAGGAGAGAGAGAGAGAGAGAGAGAGAGGAGAGAGAGAAGAGAGAGAGAGAGAGAGAGAGAGAGAGAGAGACAGAAAGTAGATTGCTTTTTCTTGCACTATAAGAAGGCTTTTGACACAATCCCACACAAGAGATTAGTGCAAAAGCTGGAGGACCAGGCAGGGAAGGCTCTGCAACGCACTAACCAGGAGGCCTGGTCATGGACCGGGCCGCGGGGGCGTTGATCCCCGGAATGCCCTCCAGGTAGATTCCAGGTAGCAGGTAATACCTGACGGGAAGGCATGAGCGAGTCATGGTACGTGACGAGGTGTCAGAGTGGGCGCCGGTGACGAGCGGGGTTCCACGGGGGGTCAGTCCTAGGACCAGCGCTGTTTCTGGTATATGTGAATGACATGACGGAAGGAATAGACTCAGAAGTGTCCCTAACTGCAGACGATGTGAAGTTAATGGGGATAATTCAATCGGAGGAGAACCAGGCAGAGCTACAAAAGGATCTGGACAGGCTACAGGTCTGGTCCAGCAACTGGCTCTTGGATTTCAACCCCACCAAGAGGAAGAGCAAAGAAGACCGCAGACAGAGTACAGTCTAGGGGTCCAAAGACTACATACCTTACTCGAGGAAAAGGATATTAGAGTGAGTATAATACCGAGCACATCTCCTGAGGCACACATCAAATAACTGCTGCGGCATTTGGACGCCTAGCAAATCTAAGAATAGCATTCCGACATCACTGTAAGGAATCGTTCAGAACTCTGTACACAGTGTACGTCAGACCCATATTGGAGTAAGCAGAACCAGTTTGGAATCCACACCTGGCCAAGCACGTCAGGAATTTAGAGAAAGTGCATAGGTTTACAATGATACTAGTCCCGGAGCTAAGGGACATGTCTACGAGGAGACGTTAAGGAAAATCGACCTGACAACACTGAAGAACAGGAAGGATAGGGAAGACATAATAACGATATATAAAATACTGAGAGGAATCGACAAAGTGGACAGAAACAGGATGTTTCAAAGATGGGACACAGAAACGAGGGGTCACAATTGGAAGTTTAAGAGTTAGATGAGTCACATGGATGTTAGGAAGTATTTCTTCAGTCATAGAGTTGTTAGGAAGTGGAATAGTCTGCCAAGTAACGTAGTGGCGACCAGTGAAGAGGCGGGGCCAGGAGCTATGACTCGACCTCTCCAACCACAATTAGGTGAGTACCCCTACACCCACCCACCTTGTCTTACCAACCTGTCGGAATTCTATGACAAAGTAACAGATGCGAGACAGAAGAGAGATGGATGAATTGTATTTGCCTAGATTGTAAGAAGGCATTTGGTACTATAACCCTCAAGAGTCTGGGGCAAAAATCGAGGTGCAGACAAGAATAACGGGGCACATACTCTGGTGGATTTAGGGGAAAGCGGCAAAGAGTGGTTGTCAGGGAAGACACATCAAAATGGGGAAAGAGTAACTAGTGGGACTTGCAAAGGATCAATATTACAAGTATTGTCTTTGATTTATGTGAATGACATTCCAGATGGGATTGAATCAGATGTATACCTAGCAAATGTAAGGTTATGAAGATTAGGGAAGGAACAAGATGACCGGATACGGTGTATAGACTTTGGGAACAGAGACTGCAGACTTTTCTCAGAGAGAAAGACCTAGATATGACCACAGTGCCCGATACATTGTCAGGGGTTCACATTAGCCGAGTAACCTCTAAAGCCAATGCTCATGTGGCAAATCTTAGAATAGCCTTCTGGAATCTTAAAAGTCATTCAGGGCCCTTTATACAACATAAGTCAGGCCCATCCTGAAGTATGCAGCACCAGTATGAAACCCATATGTTAAGAAACTGGAGAAAATGCAGAAGTATGCAACGAAGCATATTCCAGAGCTAAGGGGTATGAACAACATGAGAGGCTAACGGAATTTAATCTAACGATACTGGAGGATAGAAGAATCAGGAAAGAAACAACATACAAAATATTTAGAGGAATTGATAGGTTAGACAGAAACAGGCTGTTTGAGAGGCGATAAAAGGGTACTAGAAGACACAGGTGAAAGCTTGAGACACAGCTGAAAGCTAGAGACAGATGAGACACGGGTGTCAGGAAGTAGTATTTCTTCAGTCTCAAGAGTGGCCGGGAAGTGGAATGACCTCGATGAAGAAGTGGTGGAGGTGGGCTCCTTAAGTAGTCTTAAGAGCAGTTATGATAGAGCCCATGAAGCTAGAAGGGAGTGAATCTGGAGAGCTGTAAGCCGAGGGGCAGGACCAGGAGATAGGGTTCGACCCCTGCAACCAACTATGGGTGAGTACATACATACAAGAGAGCTCCAGTAAGAGGGAGGGGGAGGGTACAGGGAGGATGTCTGGGTTGGGCTTGTGACTCAACAATTTAAAACCTTGTGTGACATTTGAGAAACTTTCCTCCCCCTGCGTCCCCTATTACCTTCTGCGCCCTACTTCCTGGACCCCCTCCACTTCCCCTTCTCCTTAGTGCTTACTATTTTTTTCACTCTCCTCTTGCTCTGGCTTCCCTCTCCTGGCCCAAGGCTGGGCTCCGGGAGTACAAAAACTCGCGAAACTCATCAGAGGTATACAGTTTTTACACTTCACGCTTGCTCTCTCCTTTGCTCTCCCTCATCACTAGTACCCACCTTTGTTCTCCCTCACCACTGGTGCCTTCCACTGTTCTCCCTCACCACTGGTGCCCTCCTTTGTTCTCCCTCACCTTTGGTGCCTTCCTTTTCTCACCCTCACCACTGGTGCCCTCCTTTGTTCTCCCTCACTTTTGGTGCCTTCCTTTTCTCTCCCTCATCACTGGTGCCCTCCTTTGTTCTCCCTCACCAATGG
The DNA here is from genome assembly GCA_009830355.1 of Cherax destructor. Taxonomy (NCBI): domain Eukaryota; kingdom Metazoa; phylum Arthropoda; class Malacostraca; order Decapoda; family Parastacidae; genus Cherax; species Cherax destructor. The sequence goes on from WNWK01018431.1 coordinate 23,431, forward strand.
TGCCTTCCTTTCCTCTCCCACATCACTGGTGCCCTCCTGTGTTCTCCCTCATCAATGGTGCCTTCCTTTCCTCTCCCACATCACTGGTGCCCTCCTGTGTTCTCCCTCACCAATGGTGCCTTCCTTTCCTCTCCCACATCACTGGTGCCCTCCTGTGTTCTCCCTCACCAATGGTGCCTTCCTTACCTCTCCATCACTGGTTCCCTCCTGTGTTCTCCCTCACCAATGGTGCCTTCCTTTCCTCTCCCTCATCATTGGTGCCCTCCTGTGTTCTCCATCACCGGTGCCTTCCTTTCCTCTCCCTCATCATTGGTGCCCTCCTGTGTTCTCCCTCACCAATGGTGCCTTCCTTTCCTCTCCCTCATCATTGGTGCCCTCCTGTGTTCTCCATCACCGGTGCCTTCCTTTCCTCTCCCTCATCATTGGTGCCCTCCTGTGTTTTCCATCACCGGTGCCTTCCTTTGCTCTGCCTCACCGCAGGCCTGGTCGAGGACCGGGCCACGGGAGCGTTGACTCCGGAACAACCTTCTGGTGCCCTCCTTTGCTCTCCCTCACTATTTGTAAGCTCCTCTGCTCTTTCTGGAAGTCAGAAAGGTCGGGGTCTACAACTGCCCTATCCTGTAGCAGTGACTTTGTTCAACTTCCTCGACCATGATTTTGTTCATGCTGAGAGGATCAAAATATTCGGTGACTAATCACAGGCATGTCGCATTTATGACTGGTGAAATGTTTGTGGCTCATTCAGTACAATTCAGGGCAACGTAAAGAAGGTCGCCCCTGTTCTTTCAAATGCTGGACCATTACGACAAGCTCTTAGATGAACTGGAAGACAAAATACAAATGTGTATACATACTTTGCAGACGCCTTCGACAAGTATTCTGGTAAAACAGAGCATAAAATGAGTACAAAAGCAATCAATACAAAAGCGAAGAATAGATATTAAATATTTTAATAAATAGAACCCAAAAAAGTAAGAGAGAACAAAGTAAAAGCGGAGGCTGATACAATGAAAAAAAGCTCTTTACTACCCTTGTAAATTCAGTCAAGCACCTAAATTACTGGAAATGCTTGAAGTCCTTCGAAGTGTACTCCTTGGAACATAAGCGAGGATACGCTTATCATAATTTACACCCGAAAAAAATCTAAAGGGATTGATTCCAAAGCTACACAGAAATTACTCCCCATGAAAGTAGCCTGGCAAAGGGTGTAAATAACCACCATTAAAAGTAGGGGTTACATGAGAATATTAAGAGATACTCTTAGGCCACGACTCTTCAACACCTTTTCATATACAAGGAAGATTGCCAACATACCCAGGCTATCTAGAAGAGGGAATTTTGTTAAGTTCCTCAATTTAATTCCTGATCAGCAGGGCTATGGTGCATACGTTGGACTGTGTGTGGCTAGCACTAACAGTGTTTAATTGGGCCAACCACAAGGCCTGATTTGGGGCCGGGCTACAGGGAACACTAACTCTCGAAACTATCTTCAGGTAATCAAGACAATACCCACTTCTATTTCTCATGTGATGTATCTACATGCAAGAGGTTTAAAGTGTCTTTCTACTCCCGCAGCGCGGAGCTTCCCTGTTTAACAATATTGTTGCTGCTGGCGGTCCCGCTGGTCCACATATACATCACAACTAGGATGATCCGACGGTCCCGCTGGTCCACATATACATCACAACTAGGATGATCCGACGGTCCCGCTGGTCCACATATACATCACAACTAGGATGATCCGACGGTCCCGCTGGTCCACATATACATCACAACTAGGATGATCCGACGGTCTTGCTGGTCCACATATACATCACAACTAGGATGATCCGACGGTCCCGCTGGTCCACATATACATCACAACTAGGATGATCCGACGGTCCTGCTGGTCCACATATACATCACAACTAGGATGATCCGACGGTCATGCTGGTCCACATATACATCACATCTAGGATGATCCGACGGTCATGCTGGTCCACATATACATCACAACTAGGATGATCCGACGGTCTTGCTGGTCCACATATACATCACAACTAGGATGATCCGACGGTCATGCTGGTCCACATATACATCACAACTAGGATGATCCGACGGTCCTGCTGGTCCACATATACATCACAACTAGGATGATCCGACGGTCCTGCTGGTCCACATATACATCACAACTAGGATGATCCGACGGTCCCGCTGGTCCACATATACATCACAACTAGGATGATCCGACGGTCCTGCTGGTCCACATATACATCACAACTAGGATGATCCGACACTCGGTGAAGATACTTGTCCAGTTTCATGTAGTCGATAGGCATTAAACCCCATTAACAAGCCAACTATCAAGGTGAGACATGATTACGAATTTTTAAATTAACAGAGTAGATAGGGACCGCCTGAATACGAGTCAGGAACACGGAAGAATAGATGGAAATTCCAAATAAACTTGAGAAAGAGAGACGTCAGCAATGCTTCGTGCTTTTCTGGGCTTCAGTAACCTTACTGTTGTCCTGCACACCCTTTACCTTTTCTGCCCTCTGCACCCCCCCTTGTCCCGTTTGTGGTGCCTCCACCCATATCTTCTTGCCTGACTTTTGGCCAGGCGTCAGGACTTTGTCATCTGACACTACCATGGATCGCTTCCGTGATTCAGAACTAATATCCATGTTCGACCCACTATCCCCCCTGTTCTAACAGTGTTTCTGATACCTTATGGTAAGAAGTTGAAGAATCTGGCGCCACGAATGTTGATACGGTGTTCCCTTACAGTGCCCATGGCGCCCTTGCTTTTCACTGGGTTTATTTTGGAAATTCCCACAATATCTCTCACTCCAGTATGTTATGTCAGTGTGCAGATTTGAGACAAGGTCCTCAAGCACTTCACTTTCATGTATCTCTTTCTGGACTCTAAGGCATTCCCAGTAATTTAAACGCATTACTGTATTTATTATGCAGGTCGTAAACGATCCCTGTATTTGTTCCAGTTCTGATATCTCTCCTGCCCTGAAGGGGGCCGTCAACACTGAGCAATACTCCAAATGAGGGAGCAAAAGCGATTTGAAAAATGTTACCATTAGCACTATTTCTGATGTTTTGAAAGTTCTCAGTATCCACCCTGTCATCTTCCTGGCTGTCGTGACCTTGGTCTTATTGTGTTCTTTAAAAAAAATGTTTCCACTAACGTCCCCCACTCCCCGGTCTCCACTAACGTCTCCACTCCTCGGTCTCCACCAACGTCTCCACTCCGCGGTCTCCACTCCCAACTAAAGTAACTATTACATCGTATAGGGTAGCAGCAAAATGGTGATGTATCCATTTTTTTCTTTTAGTAAAAAAACAGCACTCGGCCCTTGAGGCCTCTTCTTCTCCAGATAAAAATGAAGATTATTTGTCAGAAATAATTTTTCAAAGTGGTGCGCTTATTAAAGCCGCCACAAAGCTACAAGCCTCCCCAACATAAATACGTGAACCAATTTTTGACCCATCAAAGTTTTTTAATTTAATTTTATTACCAAGTCAGATAATAAAAGACACTCTTGTCAAATTTAATATTAGCTTCCACAGCAATTATTCTAGCTCACTTTCTCTCATCCTCACCCTATCCCTCCCTTTATCTCTCTCTCCACTAAATACTTTATATACCTTTGATGAGTTTCGAGAGTGTTTCTACTCCCGGAGCCCGGCCATGGGCCAGGCTCGTGTGGTGCTAGCCTGGTCAACCAGGCTGTTGCTGCTGGAGGCCCGCTGCCCCATATATTCAACACAGCCTGGATGATCTGGCACCTGGTGAAGATACTTGTCCAGTTTCCTCTTGAAGGCTTCTACACTTGTTCCAGCAGTGTTTCTATCTTCTGGTAACACGTTGAATAATCTGGGGCTACGGATGTTGATGCAGTGCTCCCTTATTGTGCCCACCGTGCCTTTACTTTTCACTAGGTTATTTTGCACTTCCTCCTATATCTCTCGTTCCAGTATGTTATGGCAGTGTGAAGATTTGCAACAAGGCCCTCGAGTACCTTCCATTTATGTATATATTTCTCTCCTGCACAACATTACCTACCAAAACAGGTGAACTCTGTGTTACCCTGGGCAGCTTTCATGCGAGATCCAACCAGCATCACAGTGGGGCGATGACTACCACCACCACCATTACTGCAACTCTCACTACACCACTGGCGATGGTGACTACTACCACCACCATTACTGCAACTCTCACTACACCACTGGCGATGGTGACGACTACCACCACCACCATTACTGCAACTCTCACTACACCACTGGCGATGGTGACGACTACCACCACCACCATTACTGCAACTCTCACTACACCACTGGCGATGGTGACTACCACCACCACCATTACTGCAACTCTCACTACACCACTGGCGATGGTGACTACTACCACCACCACCATTACTGCAACTCTCACTACACCACTGGCGATGGTGACTACTACCACCACCATTACTGCAACTCTCACTACACCACTGGCGATGGTGACTACTACCACCACCACCATTACTGCAACTCACCCCCCCCACACACCCACAATTAAGATGGTGAGGACTACTCCCACCATTACTGAGACTCCCCATCACTCCACTGAGGGTTATGACGACTCCTAACTCAATTAGTACTGTGACTTTCCCCACCACTCCGACACTGTGGAGGGGGGAGATATGAGGGGATCATGGTGACCACCAACAAACTACCTTTGCTCCTCCATCACACTTCCTGTGCTGTCGCCCATACGTACCCGCAAAGAATTTTTTTAAATTTATTTCCACATACCTAAAACACAACAGTAGACACCAATAACGCCCAGACATAAAAAGGAGATAAGACTCGACCCCTGCAGCCACAAACACAGGCGCGCGCGCACACACACACACACAAAATCAGATACTGAGAAAAGACAGAGGGGTAGGATGGGCAGCATGATAGAAAAAGTCAAACTACAAAAGAGGGGACTACACAGGCATGTGGAATTTCCTGCATGAGGTACAGTGGGGAAGAGAACTGGTGAGAAAAACAGTAAATGAAATGTAATACATGACCACAAAATGCAAAGAGGCAGAGGAAGGGTTCGTACCGAAGGGCAACAGAAACAATGGGAAAAAAAGAACGAGCCCATGTTTCACCCGAAGGTGTAGAGAGGCCAAAACTAAGTGCGCCAGAGAATGGAAAAAATATAGAAGTCAAAGGACTCAGGAAAAATAAGGAGATTAGCCGAAGAGCCAGAAACGAATATGCATGGATAACAAGGGAGGCCCAGCGGCAATGCAAGAATGACATAGCATCGAAAGCCAAATATGACCCAAAGCCACATCAGGAGGAAAACAACAGTCAAGGACCAGGTAATCAGTTTGAGGAAGAAAGGAGGGGAGTTGAGTTCACAAGAAACGACCGAGAAGTATGTGAAGAGCTCAACATGAGGTTTAAGGAAGTCTTTTCAATGGAGACATAAAGGACTCCAGCAAACCGGGAATGGTAGGGTACACCAACAAGTGCTGGACACACTACACACAACCGAGGAGGTGAAGAGGCTGCTAAGTGAGATAGACACATTAAAGGTGGTGGGACTGGACAACATCCGTTCCTGGGTCCTGAGAAAGGGAGCAAAGATACGGTGTGTGCCCCTAACAACAATCTTTAACACATCTATCGAAACAGGGCAACTACCTGAGGTGTGGAAGACAGCAAATGTAGTACCAATCTTTAAGAAAGGAGACAGACAAGTAGTATTAAAGTACAGACCAGTGTCACTGACAAGTATAGTATGCAAGGTCATGAAGAAACTTATCAGGAAAAGACTGGTGGAGCACTTAGAAAGGAATGAGCTTATACACGATAACCAGCACGGTTTCAGGGTGGGAAATCCTGTGTCACAAACCAACTGGAGTTTAATAACAAGGTGACAGAAGGCAGGAGAGAGAGGGGGTGGGTGGACTGCATTTTCTTGGACTGTAAGATGGCTTTTGACATAGTTCTGCACAAGAGATTAGTGCAAAAACTAGCGGAGCAGGTAGGAAACAACGAATGATGGTACATGGCGAAGTGTCAGAGTGGGCGCCTGTGACGAGCGGGGTTCTACAAGGGTCAATCCTAATACCAGTGCTGTTTCTGGTATATGTGAATGACATGACCGAAGGGACTGATTCAGAGGTGTCCCTTTTTGCAGACGATGTGAAGCTAATGCGGAGAATTCAAGCGGAAAAGGATCAGGTAGGGCTACAAAGGAATCTGGACAGGTTGCAAGCCTGGTCCAACAACTGGCTCCTGGAATTTAACCCCACCAAGTGCAAAGCCATGAGGATTGGGGAAGGTCAAAGACGACCACAGACACAAGAGTACAGGCTAGGGGGCCAGACTTCAAACCTCACTCAAGGAAAAGGATCTTGGGGTGAGTATAATACCGATCACATCTCCTGAGGCGCACATCAACCAAATAACTGTTGCAGCATATGGACGCCTGGTAAACCAAAGAATAGCGTTTTGACACCTTTGATATACCTTTGAAGAGTTTCGAGAGTTTATCTACTCTCTGAGCCCGGCCATGGGCCAGGCTCGTCTGGTGCTTGCCTGGTCAACCAGGCTGTTGCTGCTGAAGGCCCGCTGCCCCACATATCCATCACAGCCTGGTTGATCTGGCACCCGATGAAGATACTTGTTCAGTTTCCTCTTGAAGGCTTCTACACTGGTTCCAGCCGTGTTTCGGATATCTTCTGGTAAGATGTTGAATAGTCTGGGACCCCGGATGTTAATACAGTGCTCCCGTATTGTCCCCACCGCACCCCTGCTCCTCACTGGGTTTATTTTACACTTTCTCCCATATCTCTCACTCCAGTATGTTGTTATGGCAGTGTGCAGATTTGGGACCAGGCCCTCAAGTACTTTCCAAGTATATATTATCATGTATCTCTCTCTCCTCCGCTCAAATGAGTACATGTTCAAGACTTGAAGGCGTTCCCAATAATTTAGATGATTCAATGGCTCAATGTGAGCCGTAAACGATCTCTGAATTTGTTCCAGCTCTGATATTTCTCCTGCCCTGAACGGGGCCGTCAGCACAGAGCAGTATTCTAAGTGAGGGAGCACTGAGTAAGGTATCATTCAAGGCTCTGTACAATGTGTATGTCAGGCCCAAATTGGAGTATGCAACACCAGTATGGAACCAATTGCAAAAGTTTACAACAAGACTAGTCCCCCAACAAGGGGTCAACAACACCATAATCAAGACCAACACCATAATCAAGACCATTACCACCCTAATCAAGATCAACACCACCATAATCGAGATCAACACCACCATAATCAAGACCAACAATATAATTAAGACAACAATAATCAAGATTAACACCATAATCAAGACCATCACCATAACCAAAATCAACACTACCATAATCAAGACCAACACTACCATAACCAAGACCAACACCACCATAATCAAGACCAACACCACCATAATCAAGATCAACACTACCATAATCAAGATCAACACTACCATAATCAAGACCAACACTACCATAATCAAGACCAACACCACCATAATCAAGACCAACACCACCATAACCAAGACCAACACCACCATAATCAAGACCAACACTACCATAATCAAGATCAACACTACCATAATCAAGATCAACACTACCATAATCAAGACCAACACCATAATCAAGACCAACACCACCATAATCAAGACCAACACTACCATAATCAAGACCAACACTACCATAATCAAGACCAACACTACCATAATCAAGACCAACACCACCATAATCAAGACCAACACCACCATAATCAAGACCAACACCACCATAATCAAGACCAACACCACCATAATCAAGACCAACACCACCATAATCAAGACCAACACCACCATAATCAAGACCAACACCACCATAACCAAGACCAACACCACCATAATCAAGACCAACACTACCATAATCAAGACCAACACTACCATAATCAAGACCAACACTACCATAATCAAGACCAACACCACCATAATCAAGACCAACACTACCATAATCAAGACCAACACCATAATCAAGACCAACACCACCATAATCAAGACCAACACTACCATAATCAAGACCAACACTACCATAATCAAGACCAACACTACCATAATCAAGACCAACACCACCATAATCAAGACCAACACCACCATAATCAAGACCAACACTACCATAATCAAGACCAACACCACCATAATCAAGACCAACACCACCATAATCAAGACCAACACCACCATAATCAAGACCAACACTACCATAATCAAGACCAACACTACCATAATCAAGACCAACACCACCACAATCAACATTAACAGCCACCATCCTCATCACCATGAACTAGCGCACATTATGCAGAACACGTGACCTTCCATTGCAATACAGTGTTGACTGGCGACGAGATGACAAGACCTTCAACACAGCAACCAAGGACTTCTAGTGCGCCTTTTTTCCAGTGTACGATTTTTCACATTTTCTAATCTATTACTAATGCTAACGCCCAACTTTCTCAAAGGTGTAGTTAAGATAATAAAAATGGAAGAGTGATAGGACAGGAAAGAGGTAAATGAATAAAGGGAGAAGTTCGAAGAGGTAGAATAGAAAAAAACAAGTCGAAGAAGAGCAGAAGGAAGAGGGTGCTGATAAAGATACACCTTTTTTGCCATTACCTTTGATGGGTTCCAAGAGTTTATTCCCGGAGCCCGGCCACGGACCAGGCTCGTCTGGTGCTTGCCTGGTTATAACCAGTCTGTTGTTGCTGGTGGCCCTCTGACCACATATCCATCACAGCTTGGTGTATCTGGCACCTATTGAAAATTCTTGTCCAGTTTCCTCTTTAAAACTTCTACACCTGTCCCAGCAGTTTTTGTCATCTTCTGGTAAGATGTTGAATAGTCTGGGACCACGGACATTGATACAGTGTTCCATTATTGTGACCACTGCACCCTTGCTTTTCACTTGGTTTATTTTGCACTTCCTCCCATACCTCTCACTCCAATTTGCTGTTATGGCAGTATGAAGATTTGGGACTAGGCCCTTAAGTACTTTCCTGGTATACGTTATCATGTATCTCTCTCTCCTCCAGTCTAGTGAATGCATATGTAATATGATTTGGGACTAGGCCCTTAAGTACTTTCCTGGTATACGTTATCATGTATCTCTCTCTCCTCCAGTCTAGTGAATGCATATGTAATACTTAAGGCGTATACGATCTCTGTATCTGTTCCAGCTCTGATATTTCTCCTGAATTAAACGAGGTCATCAGCACTAAGAAATATTCCAAAGGATAGAACACGTGCAATTTGAAAAGTGCCAACATTCGCACTATTTCCATAAGAAGGAAGATGAGAAGGCTGATGAGGAGGGAAAGCAAAAGGCTGATGAGGAGGGAAACAGAAGGCTGATGAGGGAAAGCAGAAGGCTGATGAGGAGGGAAAGCAGAAGGCTGATGAGGAGGGAAAGCAGAAGGCTGATGAGGAGGGAAAGCAGAAGGCTGATGAGGAGGGAAAGCAGAAGGCTGATGAGGAGAGAAAGCAGAAGGCTGATGAGGAGAGAAAGCAGAAGGCTGATGAGGAGGGAAAGCAGAAGGCTGATGAGGGAAAGCAGAAGGCTGATGAGGAGGGAAAGCAGAAGGCTGATGAGGAGGGAAAGCAGAAGGCTGATGAGGAGGTAAAGAAGAAGGCTGATGAGGAGAGAAAGCAGAAGGCTGATGAGGAGGGAAAGCAGAAGGCTGAGGAGGGAAAGCAGAAGGCTGATGAGGTAAAGCAGAAGGCTGATAAGGAGAGAAAGCAGAAGGCTGATGAGGAGGGAAAGCAGAAGGCTGATGAGGAGGGAAAGCAGAAGGCTGATGAGGAGGTAAAGAAGAAGGCTGATGAGGAGGGAAAGCAGAAGGCTGATGAGGAGGGAAAGCAGAAGGCTGAGGAGGGAAAGCAGAAGGCTGATGAGGAGGTAAAGCAGAAGGCTGATGAGGAGAGAAAGCAGAAGGCTGATGAGGAGAGAAAGCAGAAGGCTGATGAGGAGAGAAAGCAGAAGGCTGATGAGGAGAGAAAGCAGAAGGCTGATGAGGAGGGAAAGCAGAAGGCTGAGGAGGGAAAGCAGAAGGCTGATGAGGAGGGAAAGCAGAAGGCTGATGAGGGAAAATAGAAGGGTGAGGAGGGGGGACAGCACAAGACTGAGGAGAGGGATAAATAAGAAGGCTGAGGAGGAGGAGGATAAAGCAGAAGGCTGAGGAAGGAAGTAAAGTTAAAGGCTGAGGAGGGGGGTAAAGCAAAAGGCTGAGGAGGGGAATAAAGCAGAAGGCTGAGGAGGGGAATAAAGCAGAAGGACAGGCAGGGATACAAGACAGACAGGCAGAGGGATACAGAGAAGACAGGAACAGGGATAAAGAGACAGGATACAGAGGGATTCAAGAAGACAGGACAGCAGGGATACAAGAAGACAGAACAGCAGGGATACAAGAAGACAGGACAGCAGGGATACAAGAAGACAGAACAGCAGGGATACAAGAAGACAGGACAGCAGGGATACAAGAAGACAGAACAGCAGGGATACAAGAAGACAGAACAGCAGGGATATAAAAATGGTAAAGGAAACAGGGGTACAAGGACACATGGCAGCAGTGAAACAAGGAGAAAGGGCAGTAGGGATACAAGAAGTAGCAAAGATACAGGAAGCAGGGGTGCAAGGAAAGAACATACAAATACAGGCACAGTGAAGTAAGCCTTCTGACCTGTGTGAGGCAGATGACACCCAGTCATTCCAACTCGTCTATTATCTAGTCTTAAAAGCCAGAGTGATTTCTTTGATGACATTACTTAGCAGTACTTAAGCGCCTGTTCATTTTTTTTCCATGGTATATTATAATATTTAAAACTATTCTCTCTCGTGCCTAAATGAGATATACATTGAGCTTCATGGGCAAAAAAAAAAAATGCATACTATGTATATGTTTTGGCCTCAGAATTAGGCTCTTCAGTGTACTAAAGGACCTCAGCTTAAGGCCGAAATATAGAGCAATAATTTAAACTTCTTTTTATGTGGGTTCATTTGTACCACTGACCAGCGTTTATTACACTTACCTATTTGTATTGAAATTCATCAGAGGAAATAACATACTCTAGTTCTGCTCATTTCTCCTGTTTCGTGTGTGTCGTAAATAATTGCAATGAGCTCATACTTTTGAAGGAATTCGAGAGTTTTCCTACTCATCTGAATAGCTTATCTTGGCAATGTTACTGCACTAGAAATAAATTCTTAGAATGTAATTAACACGCATAAAGATGTTCAATAATGTAGAAGTTAACATCACCTTAGCCTTTTGGTTTAATAAAGGGCGTGTTTATTTGCCACTTAAGTTACAGGCTAATTATCCGAGCAGATAGTCTTTCATCCCTAGTTCTGTCATACCATGCTTCTGTGGCCACCATGCTGGGGTAGAGTACTCAGTGACTGGCCTGACATATGTACTACATCACTTTCTGAAGGTGTTTATTCAAGTTCCTGAATGGTATTCTGTTTGTTGAGAGACAGACAGAGACACACACAGAGAGAGAG
>WNWK01018432.1:0-39969 GCA_009830355.1 Cherax destructor
ATATTTGAAATAGTTGTTTTCCCCGAACCAGTTTTACCAATTAATCCTGTAATACTTTTTTCTTTTATTTCAAAAGAAATATTGTCAAGAACTTTTATTCTTGATAATTCTTTTTCATTAAATATTTTTGTTATATTTAAAAATTTAATACTCATATTTTAATTATATGTTTATTAATAAATAAAAAAATAAGAGTTATATTTTATAAAAAAAATTAATTTTGTTGTCAATTAAATATTGGATTAACTCTACTTAATTCAATAGTTGGGTTATAAGTTAAATGTTTTAAATTTAATTCAGCTGAATTTTTTTCTTTTATTTCAATTATTTTTTCTTGAATAATTTGTTGGACAGGTTTTTGTTGAATTTTTAAATATTCAAAAACACTAAATATTGTTTTATCATTAATTAACACTTTAATAAGTGTATTAATTACATCTAAAAACTCTTCTTTTGCTTCATTTAAATTTTTATTTGTTGATTCAATTTTTAATTTAAATTTTTTTGATTCAACAATATAATAATCTTTTTTTTCTTGAAAATCTATTGTTAAAAATAAATTAAAATAATTTCCATATACTAATTGTAATAATTCTGAATGTTTTTTATTTATTGTGTCCATTTTTCCCTCTTATAATAAAATTTATTTATATCGTTCTATATCAATATCTTTGTTTCTTCGAATTAAATTTATTAAATCATCTTTTTTAAGATTCATTTTATTTGCAATATCTTTAAGTGTTTTTTCTGAAATTCCTACACCCTTATCTCTATGCATATTTATTGTTAATGTTTCAAATATTAATGTTTTACCAGTATCATCATCAACAATTTTAAATGATCAAATTTCATGTTTATTTGATCTATCTTGAAATCAATAATTTCTTTGAAGTCAAGATTTAAGAGTTTTTGAATCTATATTAGAACCCATTTTAACCTCCATTTTAAAATTTTAAATTAATTTTAATATATTATTAATTAAAATATAATATATTATACAATTTTTTATAAATATAAAACATATTTTAATAATTTTATTTATAAATTTATTAAAAAAATTAAAATAACCTATTATTTTTTAATAAACTTTTATTTTCCATCAAATCTAATGTTTTACCATCAAATATTATTTTTCCTTTATTAAGGATAATTGATCTTTGTGATAATTTCATTTCTTCTGGAAAATGAGTTATTTCAATAATTGTTTTTCCTTGCTTATGTAAATTAAAAATTTCATTTCTTATTAATTTTTTACTTTCTGGATCTAACATTGATGTAACTTCATCAAAAATATAAATATCAAAATCTAAGGCTATTAATGAAGCAAGAGCAATTTTTTGTTTTTGGCCACTAGATAATGTATTAACATTACGATATTTTAATTCATATATATTTAATTGTTTTAATACTTTATCAACAATTATTTCCATTTCTTCTCTTGGAATTTGTTTATTTTGTAATCCAAATGCTATATCTTCTTCTACTATACTAGATATTATTTGATCATCAGGATTTTCAAATACCATTCCTATACCTTTAGATTGATTTATTATTAATTCACCTTCATATTCTTCAATAATATTTGTTAATATATAAGCTAATGATGATTTACCAGAACCATTTTGACCAAGCAAAGTTATATATTCACCTTTATTAATAACTAAATTATCAATAGATAATATTTCTTTATTTTGTTTTTTATATTTAAGATTATTTATTGATATTATATTCATAGTTTAATTATATAAAGAAAACATCAACTATGTTGATGTTTGCGTTTATTTAAATTTTATTTAATTATAAATTTTTTCATATTGATCACCATAACAATTTTCATCATTTTTTTCTTCAATATATAATTCATTTTGTTTAACGAGCGATTCATATAAATCATTTGAATCAAATATTTTTTTTGAAATTTCATCTTTTTTGTTTAAATTAGAAAAAATTTTTTCTTCAATTGATAAATTTTTTGTAAATATATAATCATGTGTGACTTTTCCTTTTGAACCAACCCTATGAATCCTATCTTTGGCTTGTGCTCATCTAAAATATGAAAATGTTCTTTCAACAAATAGAGATGTCATAATTGTTTTATGAAGTGAAATTGATTCAGCAATTGTTGCAGGATTTGAAATTAAAACTTGAATTGAACTATCATCTTTTGATATATCATCAATAATTTTTTTCCTTTCTTGAATTGGAGTGTTTCCATATATTATTTCTGAATTTATTCCTTCTTTTTTTAATAAATTATTAAATTTAATAATGTTGTCAACAAATGTAAATCAAACAAGAACTCTTTCTCCATTTGAAATTTTTTCTTTCACAAATTTTAATGCAGCTTTTATTTTTGGCAATTTTTCAAATTCAATGAAATCATGTTTAGAAAAAATATCTTTTAAAAAATTTCTATTTTCTAATAAAAATGGATTAATTGCATTTTGTTGTGCAGAAGTGTATGCCATTGATAATTGTTCATTTATTTCTGTTCTTATTTTAAAATCTTTTTCATTTTCAAGTTTATGAGAAAGATCAGAAATTAATTTTGAATATCTTTGATCAATTTCTATTTGAATTTTTAGTGGTTCTGTTTGAATTGGATTTTTAAAAGAATCAATTGCATCTTTAATTTTAAAATCTTTTTTCTTCTTCAATGAAAAATATAAAGGATTTAATGCATTTGAAAATTCCTTTATTGCTTGTTTTGTATCTTCTGTAATTTTTATTTTTGAAAAATTATCCTCTATATTTGAAACATTAATTTTTTCTTTAAAATATTCAAACTTACTTTCAGAAATGAAAGGATTTGAAATTGGTCATGATAATCTAATCATTTCAAAAATTTCTTCAATAGTTGTTGAAAAAGGAGTTCCAGTTAATATCGTTCTAGATTTTGCGTTTTTTGAAGCGTTTTTTGATAATAGATTTCGAATTTTTTTACCATTTTTTATTCTATGAGCTTCATCCATAACAACGTGATATCCATAAAAATTAAGTATTTTTTTTAATGTTTGATTTTTTGAAATTTTTTGAACAGATTCATAATTTATTAAAATGAAATCAGCATAATCAATATCATGTATTAGATTTTTTGGTTGATCACTATAATATTTATGAAAATCTTCATTGAAAAAATGAATTATTTTATTTTTTTCTTTTCAAAAATATTTAATTTCTTCGTATCAAACATTCATTGAATTTTTTGGTGAAATTATTATGACCTTTTGATCTTTTTTTAACTTTGATGCCAACCACATCAATGTCATTAAAGTTTTCCCTGTTCCCGGCTCTGAAAAATTCAAAACATTTTCTAATTCAATCATTGAATAAATATTCAAAATTTGTTTTTTTGTTATATTTTCAAATTCTCCATCAATATCAACATTTAATTTTTGAATGATTAGTTTAACAAATTTTTTAAAATCTTCATTTTTCATATGTTCATCAAAATTTTTGTTTTTATTTATAATAATTTTTTCTTTTGTTTTATTTCAATTTGTTTTATTTAAAAAATCAATATTTTCAATTTCTAAATTTTTATTCTTTACTAATTTTAAAATATCATCAAATTCTGATTCAAATATTTCTATAATTTTATTACCATCTAATTCTTTTTTTGTGTTTTTTTGAAAATCAAAAATTAATGAATAAATAAAACTTTGTTCATTTTCGTTTGATTCTATTTTTGTTACATCAATGAAGTATCTTTTTTTGATAAATTTTATTTTTAACATATTTTTTTATAAAATTTGTTTAATTTTTTCATTCTTTCAATTTTCTCTTGATTATTAAAACTCTTTTTTCAAGTGTGTTTAATTCTTCAAGTAATAAATCAATTTCCCTATTTTCATACATTGAATATGTTTTGTCTTCAGATTCAATTATTTGTTGTATTTTTTTATCCATTAATGAAATTTCTTTTCTTATTGAATCTGAAGAATTTTTTTTGATATTTAATAAAATGTCAATAGAACTTCTAATTTCATTTGTTATATCATTAAATTCTTCCTCAATTAAAGAAAAAGGTAAAATTTTAATTTTTTCTTCATTAAATTTTATTAATCTATTTGAATCTAAAACTTCACCTAAAATTTCATCAAGTCTACCTTCAAATTTATGTAAGAAATTTAGTCTTTTATTTTTTTCAATTTCATTTTTTCCAACAAATTTATTTATAAAATC
This sequence comes from Cherax destructor, assembly GCA_009830355.1. Taxonomy (NCBI): domain Eukaryota; kingdom Metazoa; phylum Arthropoda; class Malacostraca; order Decapoda; family Parastacidae; genus Cherax; species Cherax destructor. Next base: position 4,186 of record WNWK01018432.1, read on the forward strand.
TCTTAATTTTTGAACAGGAATTTTAGATGTTAATATAACTTTAAAATAAATTCTTCTTACTATTTCTTTTTCATCACTTGTTACGCTTTGTTTTTTTGTAATATTACTTAACCCATCTAAAAAACCATAAATATCCAAATATCTATGCAATGTTTTATTTGGATATATTTCTGCATATAATACCAAACCTTCATAAAATTTGTTCATTAAAATAGCATGATCAATATCAGATTCAGTTTTAAAGCTTGTTTTTGTTAAAATTTGTTCATTTGATTTTCCTTGTTCAATTAAACTTGAAATTTGTAAAATTAAATTCATTTGTGGATAATTTTTTTTAATATCTGTTTCATATTGCAATGAAAGCTCTCATTCTACAATGTCTTTTTCATTTAATCCAAAAGGAATAACAAGAACATCAATTCTAGTATTATCATTGAATGGACTATCTTTTTCATTTTGATTAGCTTTTATTAAAGACAATCTATTATTTCCTGACAATACAATTCCATTATTTGTTATAACAAAAGGTTCGATTAATTGTTTAGAAATTGATTTTAATAATTTTACATTCGTTGAATCTTTATGTGTTTTTTTTAATTCTTTTAAAATAAAATTTTGAACTTCATCACCAAGTAAAAAATTTAAATCTTTTCCTGAATAATCTCTTGTAACCAAATCATGAATTCTTGTATTTAATGGATTAAATTTTAAATCATTTATTTTAACTTTTATTTGAGGCAATTCTATAACATTACCATTAAATAATTTTTTTATAGTATTTTGTTTTTCTAATTCTTTAATATTTATTAATTCTTCCATATAAATTATTAGATCACATTATTGTAAATTTTTTTTATAAATATTAAAAAAATAATGAATTTAGATCCTATTTTTGAATCTAAAGTTCATTATTTTCAAGTTTCTTAGATAATTGTTTAATATTCATTATTTCAAGTTTATTTCAATTTTCATATAATGAATTTTTAATGGTTTCTAGACCTTTTCCATCCGCAATTCAAATTACTCTTTTATTCTGAAACTTAGTTTTATATTCATTTGTTAATGTAACATATGATCTAAGTGTTTCTGAAACTTTTGAACCACCGCCATTATAAAAGCTGCTTTCAATATTTATTTCTTTACCTTTGTAATTAAAAACAAAATCAATTATTTTTTCTCCAACTTTTACTTGTTCATTAAATTCTATTTTATTTTCATTTAATGTATTTCTAATTACTTTTTCCATAATTTGTCCAGATCTATTTTTTCTTCCGTTAGTATCAAGCCCAACTTCAACTCCAAATACATAATCCTTCAAATTTGAAACATTTCCAAATAAATGTTTCAAATTTGAATCTTTTATAAAAGAAAATACTTCTTTTTCTGTTTCAAAATTATATTCAACAACTTCCATATTATTATTTAAATAAATATTTTCTCCATCTCTTTTTGCAACAAGAATTTGTAAAGATTTAAATACTTTTTCATTCCCTTGTTCAAAAACATTTTGAACTCTTTGTTTAATTTCTTTATCAGTAACTGCTCCAATAAAATAATCTAAAGTATTTAAATTTAATTTGTGACTCTCTATATTATTTTCGACTTTTTTTCAATCAACTAATTTTTCTAATCTATTATTTGTTAAAGTTAAAGATGAAATGTATTTTACAAGTTCAGCTCTTTTTTTATCAATTTTATAATTAAAATAAAATACTTCACTATAATGATTAGAACGTTTTTCTCCATCAGATGAAATAGATCTAACAACTGAAAGTTCAATTGAATCATTTTGTTTATAAAGTGATTTAATCAAATTAGTATTATAATTACATAATATTCATTTAGCACCTCTTTTTGTTAATTCATCTAATTTTGATGCAAGATTTTTTTGATCTTCTACTCCAAAACCACTTGATGTATATGAATTGAATGAATTATCATAAGGAGGATCAACAAATAAAAAATCACCTTCTTTAGCCATATCTAAAATTTTTAAATAATCTTCATTTAAAAAAATTGATTTTGATTTTGAAAAATATTTAATTATTCCATTAATGTTTTTTTCATCAAAAGTTTTAACTTTTTCTTTTTTTCCTGACGGAACATTAAATTTTCCAGACTTGTTAACTCTATATAAACCATTAAAACCAGCCTTATTTAAATATATAAATCTTGCAGCTTTTTGTTTATCAGTTAATTTAATTGGGTTTAAATCTCTTATATTAAGGTAATATTCTTCAGAATGAGAATTTTCATGTTTTGAAAGAATGCTGATCAAGCTCTCTCTCTCTCTCTCTCTCTCTCTCTCTCTCTCTCTCTCGCTTGTTCATTTAGAATTTTATATGTTGTTATTAATTCATAATTAATATCATTAATAATAAAATTTTTAGGTTTAAGGTGAAACAACATTGCTCCACCTCCAACGAATGGTTCTATATATCTTTTATAATCTTTAGGTATAAAAGGATCTAATTTGTCTATTAATTGACCTTTTCCTCCCGCTCATTTTATAAATGGTTTAATTTTTGAATTTGTCATATTTATATTATGGATCATTAATTAATTATTTAGATCTAGCAAATTAATAATAAATTTATTTTTTTCTTTTAATATTTATTATTGAACCTAATATTCCAAAAAATATTATATGAAAATAAGGCATTACCATTACAAATCCTCAATTAAATGCATTTGTAAAATTTATTCCTTTTCAAAAAAATGCATTAAATAACATTTCGACATTATTCATATCATCAACATTTGTTATTTGTCTAGTTAATATTTGTGCCATTTGTCCTGTATTATAAAATGGAAATAATATAGAGGTTTCAAAAAATATTTCTTTAGGAAAAGTTGTTGTTCCAAAGTGCAATTCAACACTTCCTCATTTTTTATTTAATTCTTTTGAATGTTCAATAACTCCAAAATATGAATTAATTAAACCACCAAATATAATCATAATGATTGTTACAATCATTATGATTATATAATAGGTTTTTTGATTATCAATAAAACTCGATAAAAAATATGAAAATGAAAAACATAATAATCCATATATGAATAAAATGTAAAATGTATCAAATCAATTCATTCTAAATATATTAATTTGATCTGGTGATGTTGAATTTTTTAATCATCCTAATTTCATTAATGAAGTTGCATTTAAAATTATTAAAATAATAAATAAAATTAAATATAAAATAATTGAAATTATATTTATTGTTATATATGAAGAAATGTAAAAAATTGAACTTGAATTTTTTGTTGTTTTTAAATTTTTATATAAAGTTGAATGTTTAAAATTATAAGTAATAAAACCAAAAGATATCATCATTGGTATTGCACAAGTAAAAACAAAATAAAATGGACCTAACATTGATGGAGGAATTATAACAATTGATAATAAAACAGGAAATAAAATAAATAGAAAAAATAAAATTAATGTTAACTTATTTTCAAAAATAAAATTTAAATTTAATAAAACATTTTTAATTATTAATTTAGTTTTATCAATAAATTTTTTTCTAAATTCTTGCATTATAAGTTAATTTTATACAAAAAAAAAAAAAAAGAAACTTTTAAGTAAATTTATAAAGAAAATAATATTATTTTAATATAAAACATAAAAAAAATAAATTTATAAAATTAAATTTATTAATAAATTTTAAAATATATTATTTAATTAAAATAACAAATAAGAATATCTCTTTAAAATTTAATAAAATGTTTAACTGAAAAACCTATTAGAATTAATAAAATAGATATTATTATTGGAAGTATTAAATCTAATATTTGTATTGTTTGAGATAAATTTATTTGACCACTAAATGAATTTATAAATAAGAAATTAGATCAAACATTAGGAATACAATATGAAATATATGTAAATGCTGATAATGCATTATCACCTCTAATTAAAAATAAAGGAACACTTGAACCACCAAAGAAAAATATTAAAAATAAATATGCTCATGTTATTGAAATATATGTATTTGTTTTTTTAACAAATAAAGATATAAAAATTGCAATTGAAACACTTAATAAAATTGAACTAAATATTGAAAATATTAACATTAGATAATTAATATTTTTTCAATTTAAAATTGATTTTTTAATATAGGTATATTTAAATCCTTTTATTATTCCAAATTGATCAAATATACCAACAAGTGAAAATGCAATTATTAAATAAATTATTGAATAAATGACTATTGGTAGTATTGTTGCAATATAAAATTGAATAATTGATTTATCACTCAATTGATAGTTTTTATAAATAAGTGAAGATTTTATTTTAACAAATGATTCTGAGAATGTTGTAACAATAATTATTATTAAACCAGTAATAATTATTGAACCAATTATTTGACTTTTTAAAATAATATCTGCTTCTGTTATTTCATTTGTAAATACTGAATTAACATCTTTAAATGAACCAGGAACAAATGAAATAAAAAATACTAAAAATATTAAAGATATTCATAAACTTGCTGATTTTAATATTTTAATTGTACTTGTTTTAAATAATGAAATCATAATTAAATATTTCTATTCTCCTTTACAAAATATTCTTCTAATGCTAACGCAAGTGTTCCATACTTATTTTTTAAATCTAAAACTTTTTTTTCTAAAGTAATTATTCCATCATCAATTATTACTATTGAATCTACAAGTTCATCAATTTCATAAATAATATGAGAAACAATAATTAAGGTTATTTTCTTTTCTATTGTGTAATTTTTAATAAATGTTATTAATTCTCTTTGTGATTTAATATCTAATCCAGTTGAAATTTCATCAAGAATTAAAATTTTTGGATTAGATATTAAAGCTAACATAATATTTAATCTTTGTTTTTCACCGCCAGATAAATTTTTTATTTTTGATTTATAAATTTTTTTTAATTTAAAAACATCAAGATATTTATTTATTTTTTCTTTTGATTGCTTTTTAAATTCATTATAATTTGAATATTTAAATTCACTTTTTTGTTCAATAGTTATTTCAATGACTTGCTTAATTGTGAATTCCAATGGAAAATCACCTTCCTGAAATTGAATTCCAAGATCATGTAAAAAAATTTTTCTATTATTATTATACTTTGGATAAAATACTTGTCCTGATGTTTGTTTTAACAAACCTAATATTATTTTTATTAATGTAGATTTACCTGAACCATTATTTCCTAAAATAGCTATTTTAGAATTTTCTTTTATCGATAAATTTATATCTCTTAAAATAATTCTATTTTTAAATTGTTTTTCAATATTTTTTATTTCTAAAATATTTTCCATTTTTAATAATTATATTCTTTTAAAAAAATAAAAAACAATAATTAATTATTGTTTTTTTATTAAAAATTATTTTTTATTTTTTTCTTCCTTAGATTTTTTTTCCAATTTACTTTTATCAAAAATTGGATCTATTATTTCAGCTATTGGAATTAAAAAATCTAGAAAATTTGAATTTGGAACATTTTTATCTAATTTTTTAATTGGATGTTTAATTCTTAATTCTTTAATTTTTCTTTCATTTTTAAAATCGTTGTCTTTTATTCTTAATTCTTTAAGTTCTTTTCTATAAATTAAAAAATATCATATAAAAAATAATCCAAAAATAATTAAAATTATTCCAATTATTCCAATTAAAATACCACCAATAATAAATTCATTATTTGAGTCTTTTTCTGTTTTGATTCCTGTATTTGATGTATCAATGTCAACTTTTCCTGAATCTATTGAAATTTCATCAATTACATAATCAGTATTAGGAATTAATCCTGTTATTGTAAATATTTGTGATGTTGATTCACCTTTTATTTCTGTTAATGATTCATTAATTTCGGGACTTGCAACAGAATTATATATATTTCCATCATTCATTTTTACACTAATATTTATTAATGAATTATCAGGATTAAATGCATAAATTCTATATGTAATTGTTGTTTTTGTACTTGAAACAATTTCAATTGGTTTTTTAGAATCAATAACTCCTGGCATTTTATCAATTGATCCACCATCAAATATCATTTTTAAATTTTCAATTAAATTAGATGTAATTAATGATGTTTGATCAAATGTAACAATTACATTTCCAATTACTTTATTTGTTAATTGTTGCTCAAATATAAATTGATAATCACCAGTTTTATAATCTTCATTATCTGTATATGTATATTCAGATGTTGAATTTGGTTTAATTTCATTAAATGAAATTAATTTAATTTTTGATAAATCAATTTCATTTCCCAAAATCTCAACTTTTTTAATATTAATTTTTTGCTTATCATAATTTTCAAAATGTATATTCAAAGTTCTTGTTGAAGTATGATATGTTGATTCATCATTAATATCATTATGAATTTTATTTGTTCATGTTGCATTTGTTATTTCTGGTGATTTTGATTGTGTTGAAATTGTATCATTTATTAAATATGATTTTGAAGATACAATTCCATTTGATTCAAAAGTTGCTGAATTAATTTCATATTTTGAATCAGAATCTAAATTAATTGCTTGAAATGTAACTTCTTGTGAATTTGTTGATGCTACATAAGATGTAAGAACTTTTGTATCAATTATTACATCTTTAATTCCTTCATAATTAGTTTCTTTTGCATTTAATTTTAATTTAAAATCATTATTATTATCTATATTTGTAATATAACCTTTAAAATCAAAACTATCTTTTGTTAAATTTTCAGGTTTTAAAACAACATTTGTTCCATCTAATTCACCAACAGAATCTAAAATTACAATTGCTTTATTTGAAATAAAATTTATTATTGAATCTGAAATTGGTGCAAAAAAATCACTATCAATATTTGTTGTGTCTCCAATAATATTAAAATCATATTTATTAGGATCAGTTCCATCATTGCCTGATTGTGGTGTATATTCAACTCCATTTAATCCATCAGGAAAATAAAAAGTAAAATTTGTTCATTCAATATTTGTATATTTATTTGATGTTAAATTTGGTGTTACATTAAATTGAACACGAGATCCATCTATAATTGAATCTCTTTTAGATTGAATTATTTTTTGTATATTTGGTGTTACTGAAGTATCTTCTTCAATACTTTCAATATAATTTATACTTGAATATGTATCACCTATAATTTCATTTATAGTTAATTCAACATTTTTTTGTATTTCATTAGTTGTTAAATCTTTTGAATCAGCAAATATTTTTGTTTTATCAAACATTTCTTTATTTATTGGATTATTACTTGGGTTATTAATTGTTGTATCAATTAAAAAACTATTATCACCTAATATATTTGAACTACTAATTTTTGTATTTGATGTTGTAATATCTGAAATTGTTGAAAATGATGGAATATTATAAACAATATTTTGTGTATCTTTTGTTAAAGTTGAAAATTTATCTTTAAATGACATAGTAATTTTTCAATCTTCAAATTTTGTATTTGATGCAAGATTATCAATTGGAAGTTTTTTATATTGTAATGTTCCATAAGTACCATCGTCAGGAATATCTAATTCAATAGAACCTCCAGGAACTCCTGTACCACTTAAAATTGGTTTATTTTCAAATTCAATTCCTGAAAAAATCGTATATCTAAATCAAAGATCTATTTTATTTTTACTTGGTGGTGCTATTTTAAAATCTATTCTTGGAGTTCTATCATTTAAATATGGAACTGTTGAAGAAGAAACTGTTGTTTTAGGATCACCAATACCAAATTGTCCATTAATATTTGTTCCTCAATTATAAATTCTTTTTGATTTATCATTCCCTTCTTTAACAAATGCAGTCATAAATGTTGTTGAAATAAAGATTTCTTGAATTACAAAATATCCTGTTTCACTATATTCAGGAAAATATTTAGTAACATTTGCTGCACTTTCAGTTGATAAATCACCAATTATATTTGGAGTTAATAAATCATCTCCATTACCTAGTAATCCTTTTTCATTTTGTGAACCTCATGTTCATATTTGTTCATGATTAAGATTTTCAGTATCTTCAATTATAACAGCTGCTGAATCTAATTTTTTTGGATCAGGAGTATTTGTTCCTCAATATGTGTTATATTTTAACATTGTGTCACTTGTAACATTAATTGATTTAATTTGATATCTATCAGAATTTGATTCAAAATCATTTTGAATTAATATTGGAAAATGTGATGAAATATTTTCATAATGTGCTTGAACACCATATGATTGATCTGTAACTCCTATACCTTTTTGTGGTTTTTCAGGTTCAAAAGAAAGTCCTGATGCAGTTGATCCATTAAATCATATTTCTTCTTTTTTAGTTAATCCATCATAAATTCCATAAATAACTGAAGCTCCATTTGATGCCATATCTCTAATTATTGTATTTGGATTATTAATTACTTCTCTAAAATTAATTTCAGGAGGAATAGTACTATTATTAACATCTTTTCAATAATTTTCTTCAACTAAATCTTGTAAATAACCTGAAACATTTATTTTATTTGGTTCAGTTGTTTTATCACCTTCTGCATATTGTCCTCATGTTCCAACTGGATTTATTCTACCAAAATAATAAACTGATTTTTTATATAATCCATCTTTTGATTCAAGTAAAAAAAATTGTCCATCTGATGATGGATAAATATTTAAAATATTATTTTCTTTTAGTGGTGAAACAAAATCATTTGATTGATTTTCATCAACAATACCATCAATATTAAAATCATTTGATTCAAAAGGTTTTGTTGCATATTGATTATTACCATCATTATTTGGTGTAATAGTAGCTAATTGATTATTATTATTTGAACCTCAACCAAATAATTTTGTTTCATCAGTATTTTTATTTTTAATTAAAGCAAATGCATCTCCATAAATAGCTGTAATTTCGGCATCTTCAGCAAAAAGTGCATTATTTTCTGGTAAATATCATTCATCATTACCTTTAGATAAATATTTAATCATTTGATTTTCATCATCTATTCCTGTTGAATTATAACCAAGTAATGTTGGATAAGGAGCAAAAGCACTTAAATTACCTTGACCTAACATAGAGGAATCATTTAAACCTCATGTAAAAATATGATCGGTTTCTATTCCAGAATTATTATAATTTCCTTTTCCATCATCTTTATAACTTATTGCAGCCATACCAGAAAAAGAATTATATTTTGCATCAATAACATGATATTCACCTCTTTTTAAGGTATATCCACTCTCATCTTTAAAAAATATTTCCCCTGGTGCAAATGAAAATTGTGTTGGATCATTATCATTTAATGAATCTATTATTGAATCATTATTTTCATAATAGTCTCTTCCTAATATATCATTAGATTTAATATCGTATGGTGTGTCAATTGTTGTACCATCATTTAATAAATGACCTGGTTCACCTTTATTTGAAATAGTTGTTGAAGTATTATTACCAATTGATTTTGCACCTCATGTTTCAATTCATGAATCACCATTATTTAAATCATCATAAATAATTAATGTTGTTTCAGAACCTTGTGATGTTTTACGTTTTATAGAATTATTTGTAATTTTATTATTTATATTTGATTTATTTTCTAATCCAAAAATCAAATTTGGTTCGATAATTTGAAAATTAGTAATAATTAATAATCCAAATAAAATTGTTTTTAATTTATTATTTTCCATTTAATTTATTATCTCACTATTATTTTTTAAAAAAAATAAATTTTAATAAATATTAAATTTTGATTATTTTTAAAATATTGTAATAAACTTTAATTAAGTTTCAAATATTTGAATTATTTGTAAAATTATATATTTTCTATGCATAAATAAAAAAATCAAAAAATAAAATATTTTTATAATCAAAATTATTAAATCTATTGATTAAATTTAATTTTAAGGAATATATTCTTGAAATATCATTTCTTGAATTTTAAATTATTTTTAATATTTAAACTATAATTATTCTATTTTTTTCAAAATTCAATTTCTTCTAATGTTCCATAAACAAAGTGATTTTTTTCAATTTCTCTTAATTCAATTGAACTAAATTCATTATATTTATGATCTGATCATTTATATGAACTTACTTCTAAAGGTTTACCAATTTCTTTTAATGATGGTATAGCATTTATTAATGATTTTGTATATGGATGAATTGGAGTTTTATATATTTTATCTGAATCACCATATTCAACAACATTCCCTCTATAAATAACTGCAATTTTATTTGAAATATAATTAACCATTTGTAAATCATGAGCAATAAACATCATTGTTAAATCAAGTTTTTCATGTAAATCTTTTAATAAATTAATAACTTGAGCTTGAACAGAAACATCAAGTGCTGATATTGGTTCATCAGCAATAATAAATTTAGGATTTGTAATAATAGTTCTTGCAATACCTATTCTTTGTTTTTGACCACCAGAAAATTGATCTGGAAACTTGTTAATTGCTTCTTCATTAAGTCCAACTAAATTAAGAATATCTTTAATTTTTTTTATTTTATATTCATTAAATTCCTTTTTGTTTATAAGAATATTTTCATAATATTGTTTATCTTTTATTAATTTAACAAAATTTTTTAACAATTCAAATGTTTTACCATTTAATTTTTTAATAATTTTTGAATTAATTTTTAATAAACTTTTTTCATTTTTTTCTAGTTCTATTAATAATTGATCTAATTTAATATAATCTAAACAAAGAAAAATTTCTAATTCATTTAATAAAATTAAATCATTTTCACTCAACAATAATTCTTCATTATTTTCAAAATTAGATATTGATATATTAAATAATTCTTCAATATATTTAATTGGATTTTCTATTAAATTAAATTTATTTTTAATTTTTTCAATTTTATTTATAATATTTTCTTTTTTTGTTTTTAGTTCATCAAGAACTTTGTCAGATTTTCTTTTTTCATATTTAGATTTTTCAACACCTTTTCAAGTTATTATTGAAACATATAATGAATTAAATAATTTATTTTTTGAATAAATATATGTACCAAATTTATTAATATCATTATCAATTGTTAATAATTTTTCTTTATACTCCAACATTAATGTTCTATATTCTTCAATAATTGAATTTAATATTAATTTATAATCTTCAAGATATTTTACTGAAATTTCATTATATTTCTTATCATTATTTGTTTTTGAATTATTTAATTTATTTTTTTCTTTTATTAATCTTTGTTCTAAAGTTATTAATAATTCTCTATAATAATTAATATTTGTTCTAACTTTATTATCAATATGTTTATATAGAGAATTAAATGATCTAGTATTTGTAATATTGACAAAACTTTCAAATTTTTTAATAATTATTTTAATACCTAATAAAATATTTTTAATAATATTGATATCTGAAGAATCAACATTATGATTTTTATCAATTCATTCTTCAAAATAATTTTTAATGTTTTCTAAATTATCTTTTGTTAATTTAATATCTTTATTTAAAATTTTATCAATTTCTTTTTTAACATTTGGAGTTAAATTTTTTAATATATATATTAAATATAAAATAAAATCTGATGTTCTTTTTTTAATTCTTTTTTCAATAATATCAGGTTTTGATTCATAACTTTTTATAAGTTTTTTAAATTCTTTTGTTTGTTCATTGATTGCATTTTTAAAAAAATCTTGATCTCTTTGTGTACTTTCTTTAATTTCAAATTTATCTGATTTAATTGATTTTTTTAATATTTTTAATGTTTTTTTTAAATTTAAAGGTAAATTATAAATTAAAGAATTAATTTCTTCCAATTCTTTATTTAATTTTTTATATTCAAAATATTCTTCTACATATAAATTAAATTCTTTATTGTCAACTTCTAATAAATATTTGATTTTATCATCAATTTCTTTTTTATTTTTATCATTATTTTTTTTAAAATCTAAAGATAAAGATTCTTTAATTTTTATTTTTAAAATTTCTATATTTTCATTAATTTCAATTAATTTTTCATTAATTTCATTTTCAATAGTATTAAAATTTTTCATTCCTTCATTAATAATAGAAAGAACTTTTGATTGTTTATTTAATGATGAAGTAGGATCTTGAAAAATCATTTGTGAATTTTTATAAACTCAAATATTTTTTTTAGTAACAGATTTAATTCTTTTTTCAGGAACTTTTTTACCATTTAATAAAACTTCACCTTGATCATGATTTCATAATCCAATTATTGATCTACCCAAAGTTGTTTTTCCTGAACCTGATTCTCCAACAACACCTAAAATATCCCCTTTATTAATATCAATAGAAATATTTTTTACTGCTTTATATAATTTAATACCTCTATTAAAATTAACTGATAAATTTTTTATTTTAACTATAGGAATTTGATTATCAAAATTATCTTGTTGTTTAACAAGACCTATATCTTTTAATAATTCTTCTCTTTTATTTACATTTTTCATATTTTAATCAACTATCTTTAATAATTTTTGGTGGTTCAAATTTAGGAGCATTTTTATCATATAATCATGAATAAACATAATGTGAATTTGTATAGTCATGACGAGGTGGTTTTTCTTCAAAATCAATATTTAATGCATAATCATTTCTTGGTGCGAATGCATCACCAATTATTTTTTCAATATTTGTTGGGACTGTTTCTCTAATAGAATATAATCTTTTTTCAAATCCATCAATAAATTCAGGCATTGACATTAATAATCCTCATGTATATGGATGTAAAGGATGTCTAATAATTTCTTCTGTAGAACCTTTTTCAATTATTTTACCAGCATACATAATTGCTATTGTGTCAGCTATAGATGAAACTAATGCAATATCATGTGAAATAAATATCATCCCAACATTAGTTTCATTTCTAATTTCCCTAATAATTTCAACAATTTGTGCTTGTGCTAATGGATCTAAAGCAGTTGTTGGTTCATCAAAAATAATCAATTCTGGTTTAGCAGCAAGAATTGTAACAATAACAATTCTTTGATTCATACCTCCTGACATTTGATGAGGATACATATCCATAACTTCTTCTGGATCATGAATTTTAACTTTTTCTAATAAATTTATTGCTTCTTCATAAGCATCATCTTTTGATATTTCTTTATTATTAGTCATTATCGATTCAATAATTTGATTACCAATTTTTATATAAGGATTTAAAGATGATAAAGGGTTTTGAAAAACTTGTGAAATATGCTTACCTCTTAAATTTGAATTTAATCAATCATCAAAATTAAATTTTGTAACATCAATATCCTTTATTTTAATTTTTCCTTGTTCAATAATTTGAATATTAACATTAAGTCCTGTTAATGTCGAAGTAAGAACTGTTTTCCCTGAACCAGATTCACCAATTATTCCAAGAATTTCGCCTCTTCTAACTTCAAATCCTGTACTATCAATAATTAATTTTTTATTAACACCTATTCTCATTTTTAAATCTTCAATTTTTGCAAGTATTTCTGAATTTTTAAATTTATCTAACATTTTAAATTACACCTCTATTATTTAAAGCGTCTTCTACACCAAATCCCATTAATTGAATTGATACAGTAGTAACAGCCAACATTCCTAATGGTATTAATAATTGATATGGATAATTTAAAAATGGAGCTCTACCATCATTAATTAAATTACCTAATGTAGGAATGTCAGGTACTGATAAACCTAAAAAACCTAAAATTGCCTCTGAAATTATCATTCTTGGAAAAATAATTACAAATTGAACAATAATTATTGGCAATGAATACATAAAAAATATTTTTAAAATTTTAAATCTTTTTGTACCTAATGTTTGTGATGCTGTAATGAAATCTAAATTTTTTATTTTCATTGCCATACCTCTAATTTGTTGTGATGCATCAACTCAACCTGAAAATGTTAGTGAAAGTACAACAACTCAAAATGCTAAAAAACTATCTTGAGTATGAAATACTACTGAAAATAAAATTAAAATAATAATTGTTGGTAATGCATATAATATTTTAATTACATAACCAAAATATTTATCAAATTTAGAAAAATAACCCATTGATAAACCAATTAATATAGCAATAATAATATTTATTGTTGTAGTAATCAATGCTAATAAAGTTGAATATTCAACAGCACCTCAATTTCTTGATCAAAAATCTCTACCAAAAGCATCTGTCCCTCATCAATGTTCTGAAGAAATACCTAAATTTGCATCTGTTGCTTTTGATGTCATTGCATCATAATTAGGTAATAAAGTAAATATTATTGAAAATAATATTAACATAATAAAAATAATCATTCCTGCTAATGCTACCTTATTTTTAAAAAATCTATCACCAGCTTCTTTAAAAACAGATTTATATTCAAATAAATTATCTTGTTGTATTATAATTTTTGTTTCTGAAAATTCAAATTTATTCAAAATTATTCACCTTTAGTCCTTGGATCTACAAATTTTATAAGTAAATCTCTTATAAAAAATGACATTACTGTAAATAATGTATAAAATGTTGTAATAGATAATAATGCTGGTTGATCATGTTCTAAAGCACTATCCAATAACATTTTTCCTGTTCCTGGAATATTAAAAACTGATTCAATAGTTATTGAACCAAATAATGCTCCAACAACTATAAATGGTAAATAATTAATAATTGGATATAATGCTGGTTTTAAAATATGTTTAGAAAGTATTTTATTTTCTGGAACTCCTTTAATTCTTGCCAAGGCAACATATTGTTCTTTATATTCTGCTCTTATAGATGATCTTAAATATCTTGTATATCCAAAACCAACAGGTGTAGCAATAATTAATGCAGGAAGTAAAATCATAAAAATATTATTCATTTCATAAACAATTGGTAAACCCATTGCAGCATTAATCCCTACAACTAATAATGCAAGAACAAATGAAGGTATTGAAAATGAAATGACTGAAATAATTGACGCAATAATATCTGAAAATTTACTTTCTCTTCTAGCAAGATATATTCCAATAGGAATACCAATTAACAATGAAAATATAACTGCTATTGAACCAATCATTATTGAAATTCCAAATCTTGTTCAAAATGTAAATGAAATAGCTACTTGTGTTGTTCAACTAATACCTAATGTACCATCAAACATATTTTTTAATGCTCAAATATATTGATTAAATAAATTACCATCTAAATGAAAAAATTTTTGCATTTCAAGTATTTGAGCATTCATTGCATCAATACCTGCTTGATCAGAAGGATGTTGACCTCTTAAATTTGTAATTACTTGTGGTTCACCAGGTATTAAATTAAATAATAAAAAAACAAGAGTAAAAACAGCTAATGTAATTAAAATTAACTCTATTAATAATTTAAATAATGTTACTGTTCAATATGCACCATTAAGAGAAACTCAATTAAATAAATTATGTTTTTTTTGACTTTTTATTATTGTATTTAGATTGTTATTATTAAATTTTTTATTCATAATTATTTTAACTTGGTAATAAAATTTCCTTAATTTTTTCTCTAGAATCATATCAATATGATGTTGATTTAATTTTTGTTAAATCAAATGCAAATCCTCTTGATGAATAACCAATAACTGGATCACCTTCCAATATTAATTTAGATGGAGTAATTGATTCTGTTTCAGATGCTCCAACAAATACCGAACCTGAATCTTTTAAAATAATTTCAAGTATTAAATATGCTGGAACAGTATAGTTTGATCAAATATCAGATGTATGTTTATTATGATTAATTCCATTTGACATAGCAATTCTATTTTCATAATCCTGAAAATAATTTTTAATTGATGATTCATCATTTATTATTATTGATGAATCATTATCTTCGATAACTGCTTTTGCCATTTTGTTAGCAACATCTAAAAAATCATAATTTTCAAAATTATTTTTAATTGTTTCAATATTTAAATCTGAATTATTTTCATATATTGATGATAATCCATCATTAAATAATGATCTTGCTAAATTATCTTTTTCTAAAGAACCGTATTGATATGTTTTTACACTACCATCATCATTTTTATCTTCTAATGTATAATCTGAACCATCTCAAAAATTTCATGAACCTGTTCCATTTGACCCTCTAGATTTATCATCTTGATTAAAAACTCCAAGAATTGATCAAATATCTAAATAATCAGGTAATCATTTCATTGAAGCCATATCATAACCTTTACCACTATAATATGTATCTCAAAATGTTGCTGGTGTAACTGTTGTTGGATATATATCAACATATGAAGCTACTTCTAATCCATCAATTGTAGTTAAGGAATCATTAGTTACTTTTTCTTGTAATGTTTTATAATAAGGATCTTTATCACCATTTATTGTTATATATTGTAAGACAATTTGATCTTTACCTTTTCCTGGTTTTTCAACACCTAATTGATCCATATCATCTAAAAATTTTTCAAAATAATAGTTAGATAATTGAATGTTTCTATTTGGATCAATATTTGAAATATATTTTTCTGGATTTTTCAATCCATTTAATCTTGAATTAGAATCGAATGATTCAAGTTTAATTGGATCTGATTGCCCTAAAACATTATATTCAGTATTTGATGCATAATCAATAAAATCACCATGAATTGTGTCTGAATACATTCCTTTAGCAGTAAAAATTGAAGTTGGTTGTGTTGTTGTTAATCCAGATAATGAATGATAAGTTGTTCTATCAAAAGCATATCAAATTGCCCTTCTAAAATTTGGATCTTTATAATATTTTGAATTTTTAGATTCAACATTATCATTACCTAAATTAAAAAAAAGATATCTTGTTTGTGGAGAAGTGAATTTTGGTTTAACTCATTGATTAACATTTTTATTTTCAAGAAGTACTTTCGCTGTTGCATCTTGTCCTTCAACAGCTGAAGCTGAACCATTTTTAAACATCGCAACTTCTGTTGATGGTTCATTCATAAATCTATATGCACCTGTATTTGTTGGAATTAAATCTACATCATGATAATATTTATTTTTTGTATATGTATATCCATATAAATTATCAAAGTATGTTGGTGTAAATGGACCATTTGATAAATAAGTATTTGCACTTATTCCAAATTCACTCATTTTTGATGTCATTCCAAATTTATTTTGAAATCATATCATATTAATTGGCAAAAATGATTGTGAACTCAACATTGTTGGAAATGTATTTGAACCTGTAGGATTATTTTTATCATCAGCCAAATTATATTGAATGAAAGAATAATCATTATCATTGTGTAATGTTGAATCATAATAGACAATTCCAGCATTTGACTGAGAAACTTCATCAAAGCTTTGATTTGAATTTAATTTTTCAAAAACTTTTCTTGAATTTGGTGTTAATCCATATCCGATTGACATTTCACTATCATAATTTCCATCTCCATCAACATCAAATCTATCTTTATCATTTGATTTTAAATCAGAATCAGAAGATATTGCATAATTCATACCTTTAATCCCTGATAATCCAAGCATATATGCTCCTCTTGCAGCATTTGTTGAAATAATTTGTCTTGATGTACCAAAAGCAATGTCTTCAGCTTTAACTTCATCACCATTTGATCATCTTGCAACTTTATTTTTATCTTCAGATCCATCCATTATTCTGATTCTAAATGAAGTATAATCATTATTTGTATATATTTCTGTTGCAAATCCCATTGCATAAGCAGGAATTGAAATTCCATCTTTATTGGCATTTTCTGTTTTTGTTGTATCAACATTTTCCAATGGATCATCACCAATAAATGTTATTGGTCTAAAAAAATTAATTATTTCTTTAGCTTTTTTCATTCCTTCTTCATTTGTTTGAGCAAGAATAACTAAAGATTTTTCATTTTCATTTAATAAAGAAAATTCTTCATTATTTTTATCTATTTTATATGAATTTAATTTATTTTGAAGATCTTCATCATCAACTGTATTAAAATTGGAAATATCAATTGATGTAATAATTGCTCCTTCATCTAAAGGAGCAGCAATTTGATGTGTGTCTCCTGATTGAGTATTGTAATTTAAAGATGTTACTGGTTTTCCCACATATACCATTTCATATTTTTTAGAATAATGTGAATAAATATAACCAATTCCAATAAATAAAGGAAAAATAATAATTAATATAATAATATATATAATCACTGATTTTTTCTTTTTAATATCTTTCATATTAATTTTATTATAACATTTATAACATCAAAATTCCCACTAAATTAGTGTTTTTTTAATGAATCATTTCCGTATTATAAACCCTAATAAAATTAAAATGATAAAATGAATTATCGGCATAAAAATAACAATATTTCAATTTAAATCATTTTGATGAAAAATATTTGGATGAATAATATTATCATTAAAATCAGAAATTCTTTCAAAAGTTAATGAACCAGCAGTTCCAATAGAAAAAAAGGGGAAAAATATTAAAAAGGGGAAAAATAATGAAAGACTAAATCCTCCTTCTTTACTAAATACTTGGGTTCTTGATTCACCATAAATACTAATTGGTCTATATGAAAAATAATCATTTAATAAACCTCCAAAAAATATACACATTAACATTATTAAAAATATAAAAATGAAAAAAGATTTTTGATTAAATAATAATATAGTAAAAAAATAACTCATCCCAAAAGAAACTAAACTTGAACAAAAAAATGCTCAAAATACATCCATAAAATTTAATTTTAAAAATTGAATATCTCCTTTTTTTGTTAATTCATTATCAAATCCTCAATGATTTTGAATAATACCAAATTGATTCAATATAACTAATATTAATATTGAAAAAATAAATAATAACATTCCTATAATATTAATAATAAAATATAACGAAATATAAAATGTTAAATTTGAATTCTTAGTTAATTCTAAATTTTTATAAATTGTTGTTTTTTTAAATGAATAATATATAGATCCAAATGCAATCATCATTGGAATAGATATTGATAATTCATAAAATAATGGACCTGCTTGATATAACGGAACAAAAAAACATGATGCTAATATCATTGGAAAAATAAGTGAAATTAAAAAAATTAAATTTAGTTTATTTGAAAAAATATAATTTAAATCTAAAATCATTGTTTTTATAATTATTTTTGAATAATTAATAATTTTATTCATATTAAAAATATAACATTGTAAAAAAGACAAATAATAAATAAATTTAAAAAAATAAAAATCTATATAAATAGATTTTTATTTTATAAATTAAACAAATAAAATAATTGAAATAGGTGAAGCATCACCTTTTCTATGCCCATATTTTAAAACTCTTGTATAACCACCATTTCTATTTTTGTATTGTGGTGAAATATCAACAAATAATTTTTGTAAAGCATTTTGACTTTCTGTAACTTTAGTATTTCTTAAAACTTTAATTGCTTCTCTTCTTGCTTGTACAGTTCCCTCTTTACCTAAAGTAATTAATTTATCCATTTTTTTTTGTAGTTCTTTAGCTTTTGAATGTGTAGTTACTAATTTTCCATGAACAATCAAATCTGTTAATTGATTTCTTTCTGTTCTTTCTCTTCTTGCTGGTGAATGAACATTTGATTGCCTTTGTTGTCTTGTTCTTTTTGCCATATTTCAATTTCCTATTCAACTTTAAATGATAAACCTAAATTTTGAATTGCTTCAACAATTTCTGAAACAGATTTATCACCTAAATTATCAATTTTTTTCAATGATGAAAAAGGTCTATCAATTAATTCACCTACAGTTTTAATACTTGCTTTTTCTAATCCATTAGCTGATCTAACGGATAAATTTAATTCTTCAATTGACATCATTAATTGTGTATCTTCAGGTGTTAAATTGATTTCTTCTTCAAAATATGTATCAACAATTGTTGAATCTATAATTTTCATATTCTCTTCTTCAATAGCAATATAATGATTTCTTAATATAGCAGCAGCAAATGATAGTGCTGCTTCAGGTTTCATATTACCTTTTGTTTCAACATCAAAAATTAATCTTTCAAAAACTCTTGATTCTCCAGGATTAACTTCTTCAATTGAGTAATTAATTCTTTTAATTGGTGAAAAATTTGAATCCATAGGAATAATTGAACCTGTAGTTCCAATTTTTTCTTCTACTAATAATCTATTTTCTTCAAATGTTTTAAATCCTTTTGAATATGTAACAAATATTTTTAAATCAATAGCTTTATCTTTTGATGTATCTGCAATGATTAAATCTTTATTAATAATTTCAATTCCAGCAGGAACTTCAATATCTTTTGCTTTAACAATTCCTAATTTTGAAATTAATTTTAATTCATAAACTTCATCAGGCTTAATAATTTCAATATCTGATTTAATAACTAATTCTTTTAAATTTAAAATTAATTCAGCAACATCTTCTTTAGCATCTTTAATTGCTTGAAATTCATGTGTTGCACCTTTTAATTCAATAGCAAATGGTGCTGTAGATGGAACTGATGAAAGAATTGTTCTTCTCATTGATATTCCAAGAGTATTACCAAAACCTCTTTCAAGTTTTTCAATTTTAAAAATACTTGCATTTGGATTTTTTTTATTTTCTTCATTAATAAATTTTGTAAATGTTGGTTTTAAAAATCTTTCCATATTTTCCTCTTATCTTCTTCTTAATTTTTTAGGTTTTCTTACTCCATTATGTGGAATTGGTGTAACATTTTTAATATCTGAAATTTCAAATTCTCCCGCTTGAAATTGTCTTAATGCTGCATCTTTTCCTGGACCAAATCCTTTTATTCTAATTGATAATGCTGAAACACCATTTTCTTTAGCAGTTTTTGCAACTGCAGAAGCAACTAATTGAGCTGCGTATGGTGTTGATTTTTTAGCACCTTTAAATCCAATTGCACCTGCTGATGATCAACAAATTGTATCACCTAGTGGATCTGTCACTGTAATAATTGTATTATTAAATGTTGAGTGAATATGAGCAACTGCAGAAGGAATATTTTTTTTAATTTTTTTTCTTTTTGATACTTGTGGTTTAGCCATAATTTTATCCTACCTACCTTAATTATTTAGTTACCTTTTTCTTATTAGCAACAGTTTTTCTAGGACCTTTTCTAGTTCTAGCATTTTGTTTTGTAGACTGTCCTCTTACAGGTAATCCTTTTCTATGTCTCATTCCTCTATATGATTTAATTTCCATTAATCTTTTAATGTTATATTGAATCTCTCTTCTTAAATCACCTTCAGTTTTATATTTAGAAGCTTCTTCTCTAATTAATGTTAATTCAACATCTGATAAATCTTTAACTCTTTTTGTTTCATCTACTTTAGAATTTTCACAAATTTTTGATGCTGTAGTTCTACCAATTCCATAAATATAAGTTAATGAATATTTTATTTGTTTATTATCAGGAATTTCAATATTTAATATTCTAGCCATAATTTAATAATTTTATCCTTGTCTTTGTTTATGTTTTGGATTTAAACAAATAACTTGTACTCTACCCTTTCTTTTTATAACTTGACATTGTTTACACATTGGTTTGACAGAAGATCTAACCTTCATAATATTTCTCCTTTTTCACATTTTATAATATTAAACTATTCTTGCATATCTATTTAAAGATATCAAGATTACTAACATGATATAACTGTAATCTATATGTACTAAATGCACATAGAAATTACACTCATCTTGTTAGGTGAAGTTAATAATAACTCCTTATATATTATATATAAAAAGAAACCCTAAATAAGGGTTTCTTTTTATATTTTTATTTTTTTGTTTTTTTTCAATCAACATTAGCAATTTGTGTTGCTAATATATGACCTGAAGAATTATTAATCGTTGGATATAGTTTTTCATTAACTTCTTGAACTGGCATTAAAACAACTAAATAGAATGCAGTATTTATACCTAAAGTTCCTAATGTTGATAAAATAATAGTATAATCAGCACTACCAGCACCAGATGATGAAATGCCAAGTAAAATTACCATTAATATAGCAAAAATTAATGTTACAAAACTTAAATTACCTTGATTATAATACATTATTGAAAATAAAACCATCATCATTGGTGAAAAACCATTACACATAATCATCCCCATTACTGTTCCTGTTGTTGGAATAAAATTTGCTAAATCTTCTTTAATTTTAAAATTAATCAATGTATCTTGTGTTTTAGGTAAAGTTAAAATAACACTTTGATTAATTAACCCAAATAAAGAGTGACTCAATAATAATTTAACTCTATCTTTTATAGGAAGATTTGTTGTTTTTCCACTCATAAATAAATTTGCAATAAATAATAAAATAAATATTATTATTGATCCTAATGAAAATATTCCAAAATATATTCCAACTAATTTTATATTTGTTGTTGAATCTTTTTGCATTGCAATTGTTGATAACATTGTTGCAATTGCAAATGGAATTAAATAAACTACTAATCCAATATATTTAATAATAATAGCATTTAAATTTTCAAATACATTTATTGAATTTTTAAGTAATTCTTTTTTTTCTTTACTAGCTAATTTAATAGAGATTGAAAATAAAATTGCAAAAATAATTACTGCAAGTATTGAATCAATATTTAAAAATATTGATAATGATGATGCAGCTCCTGAAATAATAATTTCAGGTATTGAAATTAATACATCATCAGCATTACCACCAGAAATAATTGTACCTGTTCATAAATCATGTGGAATTAATAATATTAACGGAATCATTAATAAAGATATTAAAATACCAATAAATGGAATAATAACTAAAGATATTAATGATTTAATAATTCCTCCACTTTTCATATTTGTTTTTAAAACAAATATTGAAATTGCTCCAAATATATATAATGGAATAATAATTGATATTAACGAAATAAATAATATCCCTATTAATTTAAGTCAATCGAGTGCTTCTGTTGCTCAATATATATTTCCATCTTCTAAATCTACTGGATATATTGAAAATAAAATTCCAAAAATTGATAAACCAATAACTCCTAATATAAGAGCAATTATCAATGAAAATGATCTTGATTTTTTATAAATAACAAATGAAATGATTAAAATAGAAATTAGCACAAAAATAAAAGCTAATATAGAACCTCATGTTGATAAATTAAAAATATGTAAAATTGAATGTTCATCTATAGGATCAATCATTGAATTAAGTAAAAATTGATTATTCATAATTTTTATATGTTCCTTTCTTTTTTAATTAAATTAATTTAAGAAAGAATATTATATTAATCCAAATTTAGAATTAATATATTGTTTAAATTTATCATTAAATATCAATGATATTGAAATTATTGATCAATTATTAAATTTTGATAAATCAAAACCTCTTTTGAAATGATCTTCAAATTCACAATTTTTAATCTTACATGTTAAATCATGAAGAGATTTTTTTTGTGAAAAATTAAAATTACATAAGCAATTATTATGTTCATAATTATGTTTTTTTTGATTAATACATAGATTATTTTTAACCATACTAACAAATTATAAACTATAAATAATTTAGCAAAATAAAAATGATGATAATTGATTAATCTTATTTTAATCAATTTTATTGGTATCTTTTTTTCCTCTATAAATTATTCTTCCTTTTGTTAAATCATAAGGTGAAACTTCAACAGTAACAAAATCTCCCATAATTAATTTAATATAATTTTTTCTAACTTTACCTGAAACATGACAATGTAATATAAAACCATTATCTAATTCAACCTTAAAATCACCACCAGGGATAACTTGAATTATTTTTCCATATGTAATTAAATTTTCTGACATTTTATTCCTTTGTTAATATTTCAGCTCCATTTGCTGTAATTAATATTGTATGTTCATCATGAACTGCAAATCCTCCATGAACTGTTCTAACTGTTCAATTATCAATTGGATCTACAAATAATTTATCTGGACCATCAATAAACATTGGTTCGATGCAAATTGTCATTCCTTCTTTTAATTTTGTTTTATCTTTAATTTCGATATTTGGGATATATGGATCTTCATGCATAGATTTACCAATTCCATGACCACCATATTCAGATGAAGATGTAAATCCATTTTTTAATGCAAAATTTTCAATAAATTTTCCTAATTCACCCAATGAAATTCCTGGTTTTACAAATTTAATCGCTTCTAATAAAGCTTGTTTGTTAACATCCATTAATAATTTATTTTTTGGAGATACATTACCTATACCTATAGTAAATCCTCCATCTCCATAATATCCATTTTTTTTAACACCAACATCAATTGAAACAATATCACCATCTTTTATTTGATAATCAGAAGGTATTCCATGAACCATAACATTATTTACACTTGAACAAATTGAATTTGGGAAACCTTGAAATCCGAGAAAAGCTGGTATTGCATTTTCAGATCTAATAATGTCCTCAGCAATTTTATCAAGTTCAATTAATCTAACTCCAATTTTAATATTTTCTTTTAAAATTCTATGAACTTTACTAACTATTCTAGAAGCTTCTCTAATTTTTTCAATTTCTTCTTTTGTTTTTATTAATCCCATAATTAAATATATTTTAATGTCTCCTCAATTATTTCTAAAATATTTCTATTAGCATTAATTGTAATTAATTTTCCTTTATTTTTATAATATTCAATTAATGGAGATGTAACTTTTTTATATGTATCAATTCTAATTTTTACATTTTCAATTTTATCATCTTCTCTTTGATATAATTCTGAACTATCAAAATCACATTTATTTTCTATTTTAGGAGGCATAAATAATTTATGATATGATCTTCCACAAATTTTACACATTTGTCTTCCGGTTAATCTTTTTAAAATAACATCATCTGGAACTTCATAATAAATTAAATTAATAGAATTTAATTCTTTTTTTTCTAAATAATTTTCAAGAAATTTTGCTTGATTAATATTTCTTGGATAACCATCAATAATAATTTTATCATTTATTAAATCTAAATTTGATATTCCTTCAATTAATATTTCTGCAGTTATTTCATCATCAACTAAATGTCCTGATTCAATTAAATTTTTTACTTTTAATCCCAACTCAGATTTTGAATTAATTATCTTTCTAAAAATATCTCCTGTAGATATATGTTTATAACCTTTTTCAATTAAATTATTAGATATTGTTCCTTTACCAGAACCAGGTGCTCCTAAAAATATTGTAATCATAATTTATTTTTCCTAATTAAATAGTATTGTTTCCTTATCATGTTTATTTTCTTTTGTAATTTTCATTCTTTGTTTAACATTGGTTGCATTTGAAATTGCTCTAGCTTGTAATTGTTCCCAAGTATCATTAGCAACAGAAACTAAAATAATCATTGATGTTCCACCTACTGCAAATTGTTTTGGAATTCCAATATATGTTAATAAATATGGCATCAAAGCTAATAATGTAATTTCTAATGAACCCATAATTGAAAGAAAAGTAACTGTTTTAGATATATATTTTTCTGTATCTAATCCTGGTTTAACACCAACAACAAATGTTGATGATTTTTGAAAATTTTTGGCAATTTCTTCAGAATTAATATTGATATGTGCATAAAAAAATGTAAACAATATTAATAATAATGCATAAATCGATTCGCCAAATAAACTTGTTAATGAAAAATTATCAATAACTCATTGTCTGCTCGCTGAAGAAGGAAAAAACTGAGCAATTGTTCCAGGTAATGCCATGACTGAAGAAGCAAAAATAACAGGAACAACTCCTGCCGGATTTATTTTAATTGGCATATATGTTTCTTTACCTGAAATTAAGTTAAGTCCTTGACCAGTTTGTTGAATTGGTAATCTTCTTTCAGAAGTTTCAAAAAATGTAATAAATCAAATTAAACCAAATGTAAACAATAAATAAAATATAAATTCAGTTACTCCTAGTAATAATAATTGACCACCTGTTGAATCAACAAATCAACCATATTGACCAAATAATAATGTTGGTATTTTAGCAACAATACCAGCAACAATAATAATTGAAGTACCATTACCAATTCCTGAAATTGTGATTTGATCTGCAATTCACAATGAACACATAGAACCAGAAACTAAAATTAATGTTAAAAACATTATTCCCATAAAATCATTATATTGCCCAAGATTTAAAATTTGAGAATTTTGTAATGCAAGAATAATTGCTAAACCTTGCATAAATGCAATTACTAATGTAAATATTCTAGTAATTTTTTCAACTTTTATTCTTCCTTTTTCACCTTGTTTATTTAACCTTGCTAAAGGAGGAATAACATCAGTTGATAATAATTGAATAATAATTGAAGATGTAACATAAGGTGTAACTCCAAGTGCAAATATTGAAAATTTAGTTAGTCCACCTCCACCAAGCATATTCATAATACCTATAAATGAACCTGAATCAATTTGATTACCAGTGATAGTTGTTCCAGGAATAGTTATCATAACACCTCATCTAAATAACAAAACAAAAAAAACTGTTAATAACAATCTTTTTAATATTTTAACATCAGTCAATATTATTTTTAATTTATTCATATACTTTTTAATTATATATTAATTAACTTTTTATTTTTAAACAAAAAAACAACACATATTATATATTATAATGTGTTGTTTAATTAAAAATTATTCTTCAGCTACTCTTTTTAATTCTCTAACTAAAATTAAAATTTTTTGTAAATCTTCTGGGGATTGAATTTTTTTACCTTTTAAATTTTGAAGTTTAACTTTAATATCTTTTAGTTTTTCAGCTGCTTCAAGTTTTTTTTGTGTAACTACTATTGCAGGAGGAGTTTTAGTGTTTGAAGGTTTTGATTGTGCACCAGCACTAATAGGTTTAGAAACATTACTTGTTGGTGAAGTAGATGATTTATCTGTATTAATTTTTGAATTTCATCTTGAACTAAATTGATCTTTAAAATCTTTATTTCAATCACCAGAATTTGATGAATTAGGTTTTAATGATGATTGACTTTGATTCATTGAATTTTGGTTAAATGAAGAATTTTGATTCATTGAATTATTCATTGATGAACCTTGATTGAAAGATGAGTTTTGATTCATCATTGAATTTTGGTTCATCATTGGATTTTGATTCATTGATGATCCATTATTCATGATTGATGATCCTTGGTTAAATGAAGAATTTTGATTCATTGAATTCATTGAAGAATTTTGATTCATTGATGATCCCATCATTGGATTTTGATTATTAAAATTTTGTTGCATCAATGGTTTTTCTAAATTAGACATTGAACTCTGATTAAAATTTTGTTGTGATTGAAAATTATTCATTTGATTAAAATTTGGGGATGAATTATTTTGATTAAAATTTTGTTGTTGAGTTTGACTAATCATTGAATCAGGTATAGTCATTGTTCTTTCAACAAAAGTTTGTTGTGCTTTAATCATTGTTTCAGAAGTATTTTCTGATCTTGGTCTAGAAAATTCACTTAATGGTGTATAAGAAGCAAATTCAGAATTTAATTGATTATTAGATAATTCATTTCATGGAGAATTAATTCCAAGTTCTGATTGAGGAATATTTGGTTTTACCTCAATTAAAACTTCAGATTTTGATAATACTCTTGTTCTATAAAAAATAAAACCTGATTTTAATTGTGTATGTAAAATTTTTTTAAAACCATTTGATTTTGATAATAATTCAATTTGGTTTTTTGTTAAATTTTCAAAATATGGTGTATATTTTTCATTTACTGCATACAATGAAGGATTGTAATCAATTCCTTTTGAAAAAGGAATTTCTTCAATGTTCAATGTTTTTAAAAATGTAGTAAAAAGATTTTCAACAAATTTAATTCTTTTTCTAAAATCCTTATCATTTTTAACTAATTGATCTTTTGAATCAATCTGAGTTGGAAAAGGAATTGTTTTAGAAATTGAATCAATTTCATTTTTAGCTTGAAACAAAAATGAAAGAACTTCGAGAACACTTTCTTTATTAAAAATTTCTTGATTAAGTTTTTGTTCAATTTGACTTTCTAATTCTAAATCATATTTTCTTTTTTGTGATTCATCTCTTAAAATATTAAATATTCTATCAACTTCTTGCATTTCATTTAATGCATTATATGTAAATCTAGTATCATTATTTTTACTTTCAGATTCAATTTTTTTAGTTATAGAATAAATTCTCTTAATGTAGGCTTTCTCTATTTCCTCAACAGTACTATGTACATTAAGATCAGTATTTATTATTTCATATAATGTTCTTTTATCTTTTGTTGAATTCATTATTTATTTTTAAATAATTAATCTTCTATAATAATTTCTGATGTAGTTCCAAAAATTTTAATTAAATTTGGATATGCTTGTTCTAATGAAACACCAGGGTTTTTAGCTTCGATTTCTGTATAACTAACATTTGTTAAAAATCCAGATGTTGAAATTTTATTTCCTAATAATGGGTTTAATGTAACTCCAAAAATTGTTTTAATTTCTTTATCTTGTCTAAAATTTCTAAGTTTTTCATTAAATGAGAACATAATTGCTTCAACAACTTTCATTGTTAAGATGTCTTCAGCACCTGAAATATTAATAACAAGGTTACCTGGTCTATCTAATGAAACAGCTGTTGGATTTGAAACAATTTTATAAGAAAGTTCAGCAGCTAAACGTTCATTATGTTCATCAGCTTCCTCTTCGCCTACTTTTTTAAATCCTTCTTGTTTTTCAAAGAAAAACATTCCTGTTGAATTTATTTTTAATGCTGTTTTAATATCATTAAAGTCAATATTGATTGTAGCATCTTTATCATATAAAAGATTTAAAATTGATAAAATAGAGTTTCTTAAAAAGTTATCACATTTTTCAAATAATTCTTTAACAGTTCCTTCAAAACCAATATTATTATTAACAATAATAACTGATCCTGTTCCTTTTTGATTTAAAACTGAATTTAATGAATGATAAGCATTTATTTTTCTTGATTCACCTTCAAAATCTCATGGGAAAGTACCAAAAACAACTGGAACTACCCCTTCTTCTCTAGCTATTTTTGTTACAACAGGAGCTGCACCAGATCCTGTTCCTCCTCCAAAACCAACAGAAACGAATACTAATTCTTTACCTCTCATAAAATCTCTAATTTTTTCTTGAGATTCAACTGTTGCTAAGAATCCTTTTTCAGGTTCTGCTCCAGCTCCTAATCCTGCAAGTAAATTTTGTCCAATAATAATTTTTTTAAGATTTTTATCTCTATCTAAATCTGTATCAATTTTTTTAAGTGCTTGGATATCTGTATTAACAACTGCAAAATCCATTCCAAATCCGTTTTGAGCTTTAAATTGTTTATAAATTGTTACTACAGAGTTAGATCCTCCTCCTCCAAGTCCTATTAATCCTATGTTCATAAATTTCTCCTTTTTTTCTTATTCCATAAATTGAGCAAATGTTTTTTTTATATCATCTTGTTTTTTCTTTTCTTCTTGCTCTTTTATTAATTCTCTTTGTTCACTTTTATTTAATTTTCTTGTCTTTTCATTTGTAAAACTTTTTTCTTTTTTTATTTTTGATTTTTCTTTTGAGTTATCTTTGGGATTTTTTTGCTCTTCTTTAAGAACAGCATGTGCTCTTGCTCTAATGACATCCAAAGGAACTTCTCCCGTTAACCTCTCGATACCTTCATTAATTTCATCAATAATTTCATTAAGAACTACTTGAGTGATATCACCAGCGGAATTTTTTCTAGATTTTACAACATCTTTTTTTCTGCTTTTACCAACTACTTTAGCAATAATGATAATAATTAATATTCATGCAAATACACATAATCCAATCATTAATACAAACATTATTTGGCTTTTATCAGAAAGATTATTTCATCAATCGATAAAATTATTCATTATATATACTACCTAAACTAAATCTTTATAATTATTAAAATCAGCTTTTGCTTCTGCTTTTGATTTTACTTTTAAAACTGTAAAAACAATAAACAGTACTACGTTTAGTAACAATAGTACAATGAAGATAATAACTGCTATTCATAATAGTGTCCCCATATTTTACCTCAATTAATTATATTACATATATTAAAAATAAATAATAATTTTTTTTTAATTTTTAAAAAATTAATTAATATTTTATTCATAAAATAGTAATAAAAAAGTGGTTTATAAAATATATAAGTTAACTATTACTAAATATAAATTAGTTTATAAAATAATTTTTATTGATCCGCCAGCTTTTTCAATAGCAATTTGTGCATTTTTTGAAAATTTATGCGCTGATATTTTAATAGTATTTTTTAATTTTCCATTACCAAGAATTTTTAATAATCCATAATTATTTTTAATTATTTTCTTTTCAATTAAAATTTCTGGTGTAATTTCAGTTAATCCAAATTTTTCAATATCCTCAATATTTAATATAGTATAAATTTTTGAATTAATATTTGTAAAACCTCTTTTAGGAAGTCTTCTATAAAGTGGATTTTGACCACCTTCAAAACCAAGTTTTGCTGAATAACCAGCTCTTGATTTTTGTCCATTTTCTCCTCTACCTGCAGTTTTATCTCCTCTACCAATTCTTTTTTTGTTGTGTCTTGATGCTACAGTAGGTTTCATCTTATTTAATTCCATATTTATTCTACCTCTTTACTATCTTTTTTAGATTCATTAGTTGTTGTTTTTTTTGGTATTTCTTTTTTTAATTCTAAAATTTCTTTTGCAGTTCTCATTTGTGTTAATGCATTAATTGTACTAATAACAACATTATTAGGATTATTTGTTCCCAAATTTTTTGAATAAATATTTCTATAACCTGCTAATTCAACAACTGACCTAACAATATTAGAAGCGATAATTCCTTTTCCTTCTATTGCTGGTTTTAACATAACTCTTGAAGCTCCTTTATGTCCAATTGCTTCATGAGGAATTGTATTAGATGATCTCACAATTTTAACTTTAATTAATTTTTTCTTAGCTTGTTTTACAGCTTTTTTAATAGCTTCTGGAACTTCAATATGTTTACCTATGGCATATCCAACTCTACCTTTTTTATCTCCAACAACAACTAATGCTGAAAATTTAAATCTACGCCCACCTTTTGTAACTTTAATAACTCTTTTTATTTCAAGAACTCTTTCTTCAAATTCTTGTTCACTTTTAACAAAAAATTTTGAATTTACTGGTCTAGCAAATGGATTAAAATTTTCTGGTAAAAAATCTTTAGAAATTACTGTTGAATTTGATACTTGATTTTTAGAATTTTTCTTATTTTCATTAATACTAGATTCAATTGATTTTTCATTATCAAATTCTTTATTTTCTTTTTCAGTTGATATTTTTTCTTCTTCATTAAATTTCATACTAATACTCCTTAAAATTTTAATCCAACTTCTCTAGCTGCTTCTGCAACTGCTTTAACTTTTCCATGATAAATATATCCACCACGATCAAAAACAATTTCTTTAATTCCTTTATCCATTGCTAATTTTGCAATTTTCATTCCAATTTTTTTAGAATTTTCAATTGAATTAGATTTTAATTTTAATGATTGTGTTGATGCTGATACAATCGTAATACCTTTAGTATCATCAATAATTTGTGCATAAAGATGTAAATTAGATTTTGTAACATTCAATCTTGGTCTTGTTTCTGTACCAAAAATTTTATTTCTAACTCTTAAATGTCTTGTTTGTCTTTTTTGTTTTAATGTTTTAGCCATAATCTATTTAGAAGCCTTTCCAGCTTTTCTTATAATTTTTTCACCTTTATATCTTATTCCTTTACCACCATATGGTTCAGGTTTTCTAAATGCTTTAATTTTAGCAGCAAATTCTCCAACTTGTTGTTTATCAATTCCAGAAATTTTTAATTCTGTTGGTGATTTAATTTCAGCTTTTAAATTTGAAGGTATTTCAAGATTTACTTTATGTGATAAACCTAATGAAAATATTAAAGTATTCCCTTCAATTTTAACATTATATCCAACACCAATAATTTCAAGTTCTTTTTCAAATCCTTTTGAAACACCAATAACCATTCCTTGAATTAATGAATTAGTTGTTCCATGTAACATTTTTGTTTGTTTGATTTCATTAGATCTTTTTGTTTTAATTTCATTTCCATTAATTTCTATTGTTATAAATGATGAAAATTCTTTTTTTAATTCACCTTTAGGTCCTTTAATTATAAAAATGTTTCCATCTTTATTTGCAATAACACCTTCTGGTAATATAATAGTTCTATTTCCTACTCTTGACATATAAATCCTTTAACCTATCAAACCAAAGCCATAAGCTTTCCACCTAAATTTTTTTTTCTAGCATTTGCATCAGTCATAATTCCTTCTGAAGTTGAAATAATAGCAATTCCATATCCTGACAATACTCTAGGAATATTTTTTGATTTTGTATAAACATCAAAACTTGGTTTTGAAATTCTTTTTAATCCTGTGATAACTCTTTGATTACCTTTATATTTTAAAAATATAATAATATTTTTTTTAATGCCATCACTATCAATTTTAAAATCAATAATATACCCTTCATTTTTTAAAATTTTTACAATTTCATTTTTAATTTTTGAATAAGGTACAGATACAGATTTATGTTTTTTCTTGTTTGCGTTTCTGATTCTTGTAAGTAAATCAGCTATTGGATCATTAAACATAATTTTTTACTCCTTTATTTCTACTTCTTATCAAGAAGATTTTTTAACTCCTGGAATTTCACCATTTGAAGCCATATTTCTAAAACAAACTCTACAAATTCCATATTTTCTTATATATGCATGTGGTCTTCCACAAACTTGGCATCTGTTATATTCTCTAACTGGGAATTTTTGATGTTTTTCACTCTTAGCAATCATTGATTTTTTTGCCATATTCTATTCTTCCCCCTTTTTGATATTTTTAAAAGGCATTCCAAATTTTTCTAATAATTTATATGCACTTTCATTATTTTTAGTTGTTGTAACTATTGAAATATCACAACCCTTCATAGTTTTAACTTTATCTAAATCAATTTCAGGAAAAATAATATATTCAAAAATTCCAAGTGTATAATTTCCTCTTCCATCAAATGATTTTTCATTTACACCTCTAAAATCTCTAATACGAGGTAATGAAATTGTAATTAATTTATCTAAAAAATCATACATTTTTTGACCTCTTAAAGTTACTTTGACACCAATTGGCATTCCTTCTCTAACTTTAAATGAAGCATTAGAAACTTTTGCATATGTTTCTATAGCTTTTTGTCCTGTTATTTTTGTTAATTCATTAACTCCATCTGAAACAATTGATTTATCATTAACAGCTTTACCAAGACCCATATTAATAACAATTTTTACTAATTTTGGAACTTCCATTGATGATTTAACATTTAATTCTTTTTTTAATTGAGGAGCAATTTCTTTTGTATATTTATCAAATAATCTTGATTTTATTGCCATCTTAAATTTCCTCCCCTGTAGCTTTTGCAATTCTTGTTTTTTGTTTTTTGTTATTTTTATTTAAAACAATTTTATAAGCAACTCTTGTTGCTTTTGCTTTGTCTGCATCTTTAGTATCTCCAACATTAATCATAACATTTGATAATGAAATAGGACCTTCAGATTTTTCAATCCCACCTTCAGGATTTGATTGAGTTGGTTTAACATGAATTGTTCTAATATTTATTCCATCAACAATTAATTTATTTGCTCTTGAGTCTATTGATTTTACAACTCCAATTTTACCTTTATCTTTTCCGGCAATTACAATTACATTGTCGCCAATTCTAATTTTCATAATTACCTCCTATAAAACTTCCTGAGCAAGAGAAACAATTTTATTGTATCCTTTTTCTCTTAATTCTCTAGCAACAGGTCCAAAAATTCTTGTTCCTCTTGGTTCTTTGTTATCTTTAATAATAACTGCAGCATTATCATCAAATCTTAAGTATTCACCTGTAGATCTTTTAATTCCTTGTTTTGTTCTAACAATTACTGCTTTAACTACTTGTCCTTTTTTAACTCCAGCATTTGATTGAGCTTTTTTAATTGTGCAAATAATAATATCACCTATATTTGAGAATTTAACTTTTGAACCTCCCAAATTTCTAATAATAAGAACTTCTTTTGCTCCTGAATTATCTGCAACAACTAATCTAGATTCTGTTTGTAACATGTTCTACACCCTTTTTTCCTTAATTTCTAAAAGTCTAAATGTTTTTAATTTAGAAAATGGTTTTGAAGACATAATTGTAACAACATCTCCTTCTTTGGCAACATTATTTTCATCATGAACAGCAAATTTTTTAGAATATTTAACTCTTTTTCCATACAATTTATGAGCTCTATATGTATTAACTTGAACAATAATTGTTTTATTTGTTTTTGCTGAAACAACTGTTCCTGTATATGTTCTTCTATTATTTCTATCCATTTTATAATGCCTCCTTTTTTTCTTCTTTAATTTCTTTAACTTTTATTTTTTGTTCTTTTTCTTTAATTGCTGTAGTTTTTTTTGAATTTTCAATATTTTTATTAATTTCTTTTGATTCAACAACAATTTTATTTTTTTCTGTTGTTGAATAAAAAATACCTTGTTCTTTTTCTTTTAAAATTGTAAAAATTAATGCAATATCTTTTTTAGTAGATTTTGGTAAATGAGATTCTTTTAATTGACCTGTTGCAGATTCAAATCTTAATGCAAGTAATTTACCTTTAAGTTCAGAAATAAGAACTAATAATTCTTCTCTTGATTTATTTCTAAGTTCAGATGCTTTATACATTAGTTTTCATCTCCTTTTTTAACAACTTTACATTTAATTGGTAATTTATGCATTCCAAGTCTTAAAGCTTCATAAGCAGATTCCTCTGTTATATTTCCTCCAAGTTCAAATAATAACATATTTTTTTTAACAACAGCAACATAATGATCTACAGAACCTTTACCTTTTCCCATACGAACTTCAAGTGGTTTTCTAGTTATTGGCATATGAGGAAAAATTCTAATATATAATTCTCCTTGTCTATTAAGATATCTTGTAATAGCAATTCTAGTTGCTTCAATTTGTCTTGAAGTAATTCAAGCGCCTTCTTTAGCTTGAAGACCATAATCTCCAAATGAAACTTTAGTTCCTCTTTTGGCTACTCCTTCATAAGACTGTCTAAATTGTTTTCTGTGTTTTGTTAATTTAGGTTGTAACATTATCTATTACCTCCTTTAGTTTGTGGTCTTGAATTTTTTTCTCTATTATTAAATCTTGAGCCTCTTTTTTCATTATTAAATTCAGGTTTTTTAAACTCTTGTCTTTTTTGACCTTTTAATAATTCTCCTCTTGAAATTCAAACTTTAACTCCAAGTACTCCATATGTTGTATGAGCTTCAGCATGAGAGTAATCAAGATCATTTCTAAATGTTTGTAATGGAACTACACCTTCTGAATATCCTTCGGTTCTAGCCATATCAACTCCATTAAGTCTTCCTGATACTTGTGTTTTAATCCCTTTTGCACCAGATCTCATTACTCTATTGATAACTCTTTTTTGTGCTATTCTAAATGAAGATCTATTTTCAAGAGCTACTGCTATTTCATTAGCAACAATTTTTGCATCTAAATCTGGATTTGAAACTTCTTTAACTTCAATTTTAATTTCAATATCTTTATTTCTAATAATTTTTGAAATTTCTTTTTGGATATTTTTAATATTTTTACCTTCTTGTCCAAGAACTGAACCAGGTCTAATAGTATTAATAATAACTTTTAATTTTAATTTTGTTCTTTCAATTTCAATATTTGATAAAGCTCAAGTTTTTAAATATTGATTTAAATATTTTCTAATAGCTTTATCTTGAACTAATCAAATTGCTCATTCTTTATTTGAAGGTGCATATCATCTTGAAACTCAATCTTTATTAATACCTAATCTCAATGAAATTTGGTTATTTTGTCC
>WNWK01018433.1:0-39966 GCA_009830355.1 Cherax destructor
CGTTTCCAACATTTTTCCAATGCCTCATTCCAAGTACGTATCTACCTCCACATCCACAACCATCAAAGACATTACCAGTAACAGACAGGACTAGCTTCAATCCACTGCAGGGGTATACACAATTCCTTGTAATGACTGCAGCAAATTATACATCGGCGAAACATCCAGAGACCTCCAAATACGTATTTCAGAACACCAGTACGCAGGCAGATCTGACGACCCAAGAAATGCCTGTGTTCAACACCGAAATTCACACAACCATTTAATCAACTACAGAAACGCAAGACTCATCGCCAGAGAAGACAACACTCAATGCCGAAGAATCCTAGAATCATCACTTATTTGTATATCCAACAACTTCAACCAGAACAACGGCTTCTACAACATAGCTGAACCTATTGCCAAGAAACTTCTTCATCGCTATCCCTCATAGAACTCAAGAATGGAACACTGCAGGTCCTTTAAGTTACCCGAGGTTTTAAACTATCACACTACTTTGAAGACTGTCACATGCAGCATTCTCCACCTGACTAAATCCTATAAATAACCTTGTTTCTTTTATCCAGGTAGATCTGTTTGTGACTCGATAAAGCCTACTGCATGGGCGAAACGTTGTCAATAAAGGATCACATTATACTGCTTATGTGTTTATCTTTCCACTCGCTCCCATCCTGTTCCTCATCCTCATATCGGACATAGACAGGGATATAAGCCACAGTGCCGTGTCTTCCTTTGCAGATGACACCCGAATCTGTATGACAGTGTCCACCGTTGAAGACACTGCAAGACTCCAAGCAGACATAAACCAAATCTTTAAATGGGCTACAGAAAACAATATGAATTTCAATGATGAGAAATTTCAATTACTCAGATATGGAAAATGTGAAAAAATTAAAATCTCATCAGAGTACAAAACAAATTCCAACCACACAATACAGCAAAAAACTAATGTCAAAGACCTGGGAGTGATCATGTCAGAGGATCTCACCTTCAAGGACCATAACACTGTAGCAATCGCATCTGCTAGAAAAATGACAGGATGGATAATGAGAACCTTCAAAACCAGGGATACCAAGCCCATGTTGACACTTTTCAGGTCGCTTGTTCTATCTAGGCTGGAATATTGCTGCACACTAACTGCACCTTTCAAGGCAGGTGAAATTGCTGACCTAGAAAATGTGCAGAGAACCTTCACGGCACGCATAACTGCAATAAACCACCTCAATTACTGGGAATGCTTGAAGTTCCTAAACCTGTACTCCCTAGAACGCAGGCGGGAGAGATACATTATTATATACACGTGGAAAATTCTCAAAGGATTAGTACCAAACTTGCACACGAGAGTCACTCCCTATGAAAGCAAAAGACTCAGCAGGCGATGTAACATCCCCCCAATGAAAAGCAGGGGTGCCACTAGCACGTTGAGAGACAACACAATAAGTGTCAGGGGCCCAAGACTGTTCAACTGCCTCCCAGCATACATCAGGGGGATTACCAACAAACCCCTGGCTGTCTTCAAGCAGGCACTGGACAGGTACCAAAAGTCGGTACCTGACCAGCCAAGCTGTGGTTCGTACATTGGACTGCGTGCGGCCAGCAGTAACAGCCTGGTTGATCAGGCCTGGTCACAGACCGGGCCGCAGGGGCGTTGACCTCTGGAACTCTCTCCAGGTATAAGAACATAAGAAAGGAGGAACACTGCAGCAGGCCCGCTGGCCCACACCAGGCAGGTCCTTCACAATCCGTCCCACTAACAGAATGTTTGCTCAACCCAATTTTCAATGCTACCCAAGAAATAAGCTTTGACAATTCTACCCACTCATGCGCGAGTCCCACTCAAATCCAACCCCTCTCACTCATGAATTTATCCAACCTAAATTTGAAACTACCCAAGGTCCTAGCTTCAATAACCCTACTAGGCAGACTGTTCCACTCATCAACTACCCTATTTCCAAACCAATACTTTCCTATATCCTTTCTAAATCTAAACTTATCTAACTTGAATCCATTATTGCGGGTTCTCTCTTGGAGAGATATCCTCAAGACCTTATTTATATCCCCTTTGTTTATACCCATTTTCCACTTGTATACCTCGATCATGTCTCCCCTCATTCTACGTCTTACAAGTGAATGTAATTTTAGGGTCTTCAATCTTTCTTCGTAAGGAAGATTTCTAATGCTATGTATTAATTTAGTCATTCTACGCTGAATGTTTTCTAACGAATTTATGTCCATTCTGTAATATGGAGACCAGAACTGAGCTGCGTAATCTAGGTGAGGCCTTACTAATGATGTATAAAGCTGTAATATAACCTCTTGACTTCTGTTGCTAACACTTCTTGATATAAATCCCAGTAATCTATTTGCCTTATTACGTACGCTTAGGCATTGCTGTCTTGGTTTAAGGTTGCTGCTTACCATCACCCCCAAGTCCTTCTCGCAATCTGTATGGCTAAGTTCTACGTTATTTAACTTATAAGTGCTTGGGTTATGGACACTCCCGAGCTTCAGAACCTTGCATTTATCTACATTGAACTGCATCTGCCACTTTTCTGACCACGAATTAAGTTTGTCTAAATCTTCCTGAAGTTCTATGACATCTATGTTTGAATAAATTATCCTACCTATCTTCGTGTCGTCGGCGAATTTGCTCATATCACTAGTAATTCCCTCATCAAGGTCATTGATATATATTATAAATAACAATGGGCCTAAGACTGATCCCTGTGGAACACCACTTGTTACAAGTCCCCATTCGGATTTAACCCCATTTATGCACACTCTCTGCTTCCTATTGGTGAGCCATGACTCGATCCATGACAGCACTTTTCCCCAATGCCATGAGCTGCCACTTTCTTTAACAGTCTCTGGTGCGGTACTCTATCAAAAGCCTTACTAAAGTCTAAATAAACAATATCGAATTCTTTATCGTGATCAACAGCCTCAAAAGCTTTACTGAAGAAGGTTAATAAATTAGATAGGCAGGAACGGCCCTCGTGAATCCATGCTGGGTATCATTAATCAAATTATGGTTATCTAGATGGCTTCTAATAATATCAGCTATAATTGACTCAAGTAATTTGCCTACAATTGAGGTCAGGCTTATTGGGCGGTAGTTTGACGGTAGTGACTTGTCCCCTGCTTTAAAAATAGGAATTACATTAGCCATCTTCCACATATCAGACACTACACCTGTTTGAAGAGATAAATTAAAAATGTTAGATATTGGTTCACAGAGTTCCATTTTGCATTCCTTAAGAACCCTTGCAAAAAGCTCATCAGGACCTGGCGATTTATTTTGTTTCAGTCGGTCCAGCTGTTTCATAATCTCCAGGTATAGACGCCAATTATTTACTAGATAGCAACAGAAGTCCAGAGGTTATATTACAGCTTTATACATCATTAGTAAGGCCTCACCTAGATTACGCAGCTTAGTTCTGGTCTCCATATTACAGAATAGACATAAATTCGTTAGAAAACATTCAGCGTAGAATGACTAAATTAATACATAGCATTAGAAATCTTCCTTACGAAGAAAGATTGAAGACCCTTAAATTACATTCACTTGTAAGACGTAGAATGAGGGGAGACATGATCGAGGTATACAAGTGGAAAATGGGTATTAACAAAGGGGATATAAATAAGGTCTTGAGGATATCTCTCCAAGAGAGAACCCGCAATAATGGATTCAAGTTAGATAAGTTTAGATTTAGAAAGGATATAGGAAAGTATTGGTTTGGAAATAGGGTAGTTGATGAGTGGAACAGTCTGCCTAGTAGGGTTATTGAAGCTAGGACCTTGGGTAGTTTCAAATTTAGGTTGGATAAATTCATGAGTGAGAGGGGTTGGATTTGAGTGGGACTCGCACATGAGTAAATAGAATTATCAAAGCTTATTTCTTGGGTAGCATTGAAAATTGGGTTGAGCAAATATTCTGTTAGTGGGACGGATTGTGAAGGACCTACCTAGTATGGGCCAACAGGCCTGCTGCAGCGTTCCTCCTTTCTTATGTTCTTAAGTATATCTACTACAATACGACCTGCCTAGGATGGGCCAGCAGACCGACTACAGCGAGTAGGACCTGCCTAACATGGACCACAAGTGTTTGTGTTCTTACAGTTTACAGTGTCCTTGCCTATTGTATATTAGTTGGTAGTTATAGATTAATGTATTGAGATTGTATATTAGTGTATTAAGTGATAAACAAGGGGCACACACTTGACCCATGGTGACATCTGTGTGCAGGTCAAACTGGACGGTGGATGGTTGATGGGGGGCAGAGTGTGTGTTCACACTGCCTACCTTCCATAAACGAGTGATGTGTGGTTGTGAGTCCTGCTGCTGCTGCTGTTCCTCTGCTGATGGTGTCACTGACGTGGTTAATATTTCACATAATATTGTGAACACTTGATCTTCTTTCAGTGTCTCTCCAGCCTTCACTGGGATCACTATATCTCGCACTACCCCCACCATGGTGACTTCAATGCTTAGAAGTGATCCAACGACACTAAGTGAGAGTATTCACTATTTTCCTTCACTATACAACACTGTAACCAGTGCCCAGGTTTGCTCTACTCCAAATACTGCCCAAATTTCCTCGATTTCAAACACTTAAGGTTTTCCAGAAATTCAGACTTGCCAGCAAGGTATCCTCTCAGTATCCATATGATGATTAGGGAAGAAGTGTTTGATGCCAGTAAACTATATTGTGGAGTGTATAGATACAATTGCAAGCACAGATAGTCTGGTAGCTGCTATGAGCTTGACACTAGAGTCACGAACACACACATTGCATGTCTTGTGGTTGAATACAAGAGCAGTGTCCACCTCAGGTGAGGGCAGAGGCTGCTGCAGCTATCTGAGTGTGTCTTATACGTGCTGGTCCACCTTGGCTCCTCCCACCTGTTGTTGCCAACGCTGCTACAACATTGCATGCAACATACAAAGTCCTGCCAGACTATAATTACCTTCCTGTAACCAGTCAACGCAAACTATATCATCAAAGCACTTCACATGGACGAAACCAATTCAAAGTGACTTTGAAAATAATTTTTTTGACATTTTTGTGGTTAGGAGCACTGGTGTCTTGGACCAGTCATGATACGTCTGCTACTTACGTCAGTGGTTTTTGTGAGAGCCACTCACGCTGTGGTCTGATAAGACCGTCTCTAGACCGGCACCTGGAATCCGGGGAACAGGAATCACCGGCAGAGAGAGAAAGGGGGGAAAATTGTCCTCTTTTCGAAGCGTCATTAAAATCGTCACACATTTACCCAAAATTTTGTCTGACGAAAATAAATAGGTCATTTTTTAAACGTTGCGATAGGCCTATTGCAGTGATTATTGTTGTTCTACAGCAGTGATTAGTGTTGCTCTACAGCAGTGATTAGTGTTCTACAGCAGTGATTAGTGTTCTACAGCAGTGATTAGTATTCTACAGCAGTGATTAGTGCTGTTCTACAGCAGTGATTAGTGCTGTTCTACAGCAGTGATTAGTGTTCTACAGCAGTGATTAGTGTTCTACAGCAGTGATTAGTGTTCTACAGCAGTGATTAGTGCTGTTCTACAGCAGTGATTAGTGCTGTTCTACAGCAGTGATTAGTGCTGTTCTACAGCAGTGATTAGTGCTGTTCTACAGCAGTGATTAGTGCTGTTCTACAGCAGTGATTAGTGCTGTTCTACAGCAGTGATTAGTGCTGTTCTACAGCAGTGATTAGTGTTGATCTACAGCAGTGATTAGTGTTCTACAGCAGTGATTAGTGTTCTACAGCAGTGATTAGTGTTCTACAGCAGTGATTAGTGCTGTTCTACAGCAGTGATTAGTGCTGTTCTACAGCAGTTATTGTTCTACAGCAGTGATTAGTGTTGTTCTACAGCAGTGATTAGTGTTCTTCAGCAGTGATTAGTGTTCTACAGCAGTGATTAGTGTTCTACAGCAGTGATTAGTGCTGTTCTACAGCAGTGATTAGTGCTGTTCTACAGCAGTTATTGTTCTACAGCAGTGATTAGTGTTGTTCTACAACAATGATTAGTGTTCTACAGCAGTGATTAGTGCTGTTCTACAGCAGTGATTAGTGCTGTTCTACAGCAGTGATTAGTGCTGTTCTACAGCAGTGATTAGTGCTGTTCTACAGCAGTGATTAGTGCTGTTCTACAGCAGTGATTAGTGTTGTTCTACAGCAGTGATTAGTGTTTTACAGCAGTGATTATTGTTCTTCTACAGCAGTGATTTTTGTTTTATAGCAGTGATTATTGTTCTACAGCAGTGATTGTTATACAGCAGTGATTGTTCTACAGCAGTGATTGTTATACAGCAGTGATTGTTCTACAGCAGTGATTGTTCTACAGCAGTGATTGTTCTACAGAAGTGATTGTTCTACAGCAGTGATTGTTCTACAGCAGTGATTGTTCTACAGCAGTGATTACTGTTCTACAGCAGTGATTGTTCTACAGCAGTGATTATTGTTCTACAGCAGTGATTATTGTTCTACAGCAGTGATTAGTGCTGTTCTACAACAGTGATTATTGTTCTACTGCAGTCATTATTGTTCTACTGCAGTGATTATTGTTCTACAGCAGTGATTAGTGTTGTTCTACAGCAGTGATTATTGTTGTTCTACAGCAGTGATTATTGGTCTACAGCAGTGATTATTGCTCTACAGCAGTGATTATTGTTCTACAGCAGTGATTAGTGCTGTTCTACAGCAGTGATTAGTGCTGTTCTACAACAGTGATTAGTTTTCTACAGCAGTGATTTTGCACAGCAGTGATTAGTGCTGTTGTACAACAGTGATTAGTGCTGTTCTACAGCAGTTATTAGTGTTCTACAACAGTTATTAGGGTTTTACAGCAGTGATTAGTGTTGTTCTACAGCAGTGATTAGTGTTGTTGTAGACCAGTGGGTCTACTGCAGTGATTAATACTGTTTAGTAATAAATTTTTACAGTCATGGTATTGTAGGTTAGTTTTGAATTGTTGCAGCCATGGTATTGTAGGTTATGAATTGTTGCAGCCATGGTATTGTAGGTTATGAATTGTTGCAGCCATGGTATTGTAGGTTATGAATTGTTGCAGCCATGGTATTGTAGGTTATGAATTGTTGCAGCCATGGTATTGTAGGTTATGAATTGTTGCAGCCACGGTATTGTAGGTTAGGAATTGCTGCAGCCACGGTATTGTAGGTTATGAATTATTGCAGCCACGGTATTGTAGGTTATGAATTGTTGCAGCCACGGTATTGTAGGTTATGAATTGTTGCAGCCATAATATTGCGACTTATTCATCACTATTTTCTTACACAATTACTGTTACTATCACTACCGGCATCATTATCACCACCACCGGCATCATCACCACTACCACCGGCATCATCACCACCACCACTGGCATCATCACCACCACCGGCATCATCATCACCACCACCGGCATCATCACCACCACCACCGGCATCATCACCACCACCACCGGCATCATCACCACCACCACCGGCATCATCACCACCACCACCGGCATCATCACCACCACCACCGGCATCATCACCACCACCACCACCGGCATCACCACCACCACCGGCATCATCACCACCACCACCGGCATCATCACCACCACCACCGGCATCATCACCACCACCACCGGCATCATCACCACCACCGGCATCATCACCACCACCACCGGCATCACCACCACCACCACCGGCATCACCACCACCACCACCGGCATCATCACCACCACCGGCATCATCACCACCACCGGCATCATCACCACCACCACCGGCATCATCACCACCACCACCGCATCATCACCACCACCGCATCACCACCACCGGCATCATCACCACCACCACCGGCATCATCACCACCACCACCGGCATCATCACCACCACCACCGGCATCACCACCACCACCACCGGCATCATCACCACCACCGGCATCATCACCACCACCGGCATCATCACCACCACCACCGGCATCATCACCACCACCACCGGCATCACCACCACCACCACCGGCATCACCACCACCACCACCGGCATCACCACACCACCACCACCCGGCATCACCACCACCACCGGCATCATCACCACCACCACCGGTCATCACCACCACCACCGGCATCATCACCACCACCGGCATCACCAACCACGCATCCACCGCATCACCACCACCACCGGCATCACCACAGCATCATCACCACCACCGGCATCATCACCACCACCACCGCATCATCACCACCACCACCGGCATCATCACCACCACCACCGGCATCACCACCACCACCGCATCATCACCACCACCACCGGCATCACCACCACCACCGGCACATCACCACCACCACCGGCATCACCACCACCACCGGCATCATCACCACCACCACCGGCATCATCACCACCACCACCGGCATCATCACCACCACCACCGGCATCACCACCACCACCGGCATCACCACCACCACCGGCATCATCACCACCACCACCGGCATCATCACCACCACCACCGGCATCACCACCACCACCGGCATCATCACCACCACCGGCATCATCACCACCACCACCGGCATCACCACCACTACTACACTTCACTACTACTACACTTCACTACTACTACACTTCACTACTACTACACTTCACTACTACTACACTTCACCACTACTACACTTCACCACTACTACACTTCACTACTACTACACTTCACCACTACTACACTTCACCACTACTACACTTCACTACTACACTTCACTACTACTACACTTCACTACTACTACACTTCACTACTACTACACTTCACCACTACTACACTTCACCACTACTACACTTCACCACTACTACACTTCACCACTACACTTCACTACTACTACACTTCACTACTACTACACTTCACCACTACTACACTTCACCACTACTACACTTCACCACTACTACACTTCACCACTACTACACTTCACTACTACTACACTTCACTACTACTCACTCACTACTACTACACTTCACTACTACTACACTTACACTCACACTTCACTACTACACTCACTACTACTACACTTCACTACTACTACACTTCACACTATACACTTCACTACTACTACACTTTACTACTACTACACTTCACTACTACACTTCACTACTACTACACTTCACTACTACTACTACACTTCACTACTACTACACTTCACCACTACTACACTTCACCACTACTACACTTCACCATACTAC
The DNA here is from genome assembly GCA_009830355.1 of Cherax destructor. NCBI lineage: Eukaryota > Metazoa > Arthropoda > Malacostraca > Decapoda > Parastacidae > Cherax > Cherax destructor. Next base: position 9,209 of record WNWK01018433.1, read on the forward strand.
TTTCTACTACTCACTTCACTCTACACTTCACCCTACTACACTTCACCACTACTACACTTCACTACTACTACACTTCACTACTACTACACTTCACACTACTACACTTCACCACTCTACACTTCACCACTACTACACTTCACCACTACTACACTTCACACTACTACACTTCCACTACTACCTTCACCACTACTACTCACTACTACACTTCACACTACTACACTTCACTACTACACACTTCACCACTACTACACTTCACACTACTACACTTCACCACTACTACACTTCACACTACTACACTTCACCACTACTACACTTCTCACTACTACTACACTTCACTACTACTACACTTCACACTACTACACTTCACCACTACTACACTTCACTACTACTACACTTCACTACTACTACACTTCACTACTACTACACTTCACTACTACTACACTTCACCACTACTACACTTCACCACTACTACACTTCACCACTACTACACTTCACTACTACACTTCACTACTACTACACTTCACTACTACTACACTTCACTACTACTACACTTCACACTACTACACTTCACTCTACTACTCACTTCACCACTACTCACTTCACTACTACACTTCACTACTACACACTTCACTATACTACACTTCACTACTACTACACTTCACTACTACTACACTTCACCACTACTACACTCACTACTCTACTACTACTCCTTCACTACTACACTTCACACTACTACACTTCACTACTACTACACTTCACTACTACTACATCACTACACTTCACTACTACTACACTTCACCACTACTACACTTCACCACTACTACACTTCACTACTACTACACTTCACTACTACTACACTTCACTACTACACTTCACTACTACACTTCACCACTACTACACTTCACTACTACACTTCACTACTACTACACTTCACTACTACTACACTTCACTACTACTACACTTCACTCACTACTACACTTCACCACTACTACACTTCACTACTACTACACTTCACTACTACTACACTTCACTACTACTACACTTCACTACTACTACACTTCACCACTACTACACTTCACCACTACTACACTTCACTACAACTACACTTCACTACTACTACACTTCACTACTACTACACTTCACTACTACTACACTTCACTACTACACTTCACTACAACTACACTTCACTACAACTACACTTCACTACTACTACACTTCACTACTACTACACTTCACTACTACTACACTTCACTACAACTACACTTCACTACTACACTTCACCACTACTACACTTCACACTACTACACTTCACCACTACTACACTTCACTACTACTACACTTCACTACTACTACACTTCACTACTACTACCTTCCTACTACTAACTTACACTACTACACTTCTACACACTACACTTCACTTCACTTACTAACTACATCTCACTACTACTACACTCTCACTACTACTACACTTCACTACTACTACATCTTCACTACATACTACACTTCACTACAAATACACTTCACTACACTCACTTCACTTACTACACTTCACTACTACTACACTTCACTACTACTACACTTCACTACTACATCACTACACTTCCCACTAACTTACTACACTTCACTACTACTACACTTCACTACTACTACACTTCACTACTACTACACTTACTACACTCACTACACATCACTTCATACTACTACACTTCACTACTACTACACTTCACTACTACTAACTTCACTACACTACACTTCACTTACTACACTTCACTACTACTACACTTCACTACAACTACACCTTCACTACTACTACACTTCACTTACTACTACACTTCACTACTACTACACTTTACTACCACTTCAACTACACTTCACACTACTAACTTCACTCACACTTCACCACTACTACTTACACTACACTACTAACTACACTTCACTACTACTACACTTCACTCACTACTATCACTACTTACTACACTTCACTACTACTACACTTCACTACTACTCACTTCACTATACACTTCACTACTACTACACTTCACTACTACACATACACTTCACTACTACTACACTTCACTACTACTACTTCACTACTACTACACTTCTACTACTACACTTCACACTCTACACTTCACTACTACACTTCACTACTACTACACTTCACTACTACTACACTTCACTACTACTACACTTCACTACTACACTACTTACACTTCACTACTACTACACTTCACTACACTACACTTCACACTACTACACTTCACTACTACACTTCACTACTACTACACTTCACTACTACTACACTTCACTACTACTACACTTCACTACTACTACACTTCACTACTACTACACTTCACTACAACTACACTTCACTACTACTACACTTCACTACTACTACACTTCACTACTACTACACTTCACTACTACTACACTTCACTACTACTACACTTCACTACTACTACACTTCACTACAACTACACTTCACTACAACTACACTTCACTACTACACTTCACTCTTACACTTTTGCTGACTCAGTATTCGACTGAAGAAACCAACTGTGTAGGTCACAGGTACCTAATACGTACATGCAACCTACAGTACCTTAGACCACCTCAACACTACGCGATGGACTGACTACAACATCTCTACTGCTTCTGCTACCTCTTCTGTACCCGACTGAAGAAGCCTACTGTGTAGGTGACACGTTTGGGAGTAAAGATACCTAACTGTACATGTGTCTTATCAACATATCAGTATTGTATACCATTATCATATTGACTCCCGTAGACAGCAGTGCCTAAGTGTACGTAACAAGGCAAACATTACTGGGATATCTATCAAGAAGTATTAGCAACGGAAGTCCAGATGTTATACTACAGCTCTACACATCATTAGTAAGGCTTCAGATTACGCAGCTCACTTCTGGTCTCCATATTACAGAATGCATATAAATTCGTTAGAAGATATCAGCCAATAATGAAGTTAATCCATAGCATAAGAAATCTTCCTTACGAAGATTGAAATACCTTAAATTACATTCTGTTGTAGACGTGGAATGAAGGAGACATGACTGAAGTGTATAAGTTGAAGATGGGTATAAATAAAGGGGATGTAAATAAGGTTCTGAAGATATTCCTTTAGGAAAGAACTTGAAATAATGGATTTAAACTGGATAAATTTAGATTTAGAGAGGATGTAGGAAAGTATTAGTTTGGAAATATAGTGGATGAGTGGAACAGTCTACCAAGTAGTGGAACAGTCTACCTAGTAGCTTCTAATATAGGTTACAAAAATGCACGAGTGAGAGGGGTTGGTGTTGAGTGGGACTTACACTTCGAGTCAAGGGTTGGTGTTGAGTGGGACTTACACTTGAGTTAAGTGTTATCAAAGTTTATTCCTTGTGTAACACCGATAATGGGTTGGACCAATATTTTTTAGTGGGTTTGGGTTGGACCAATATTTTTTAGTGGGTTTGGGTTTGACAAGGACATGCCTAGTATGTGCCTGTAGGCCTACTGCAGTGTTTCTCCTTTATGTTCTTAAGACTAGACAGTTCCTTTTCAGTGTTACTAATGTCTGGCTTCCTCGTGAGGAGAAGGCAGAAGGGTCTTCCACAGACAGAAGGGTCTTCCACAGGCAGAAGGGTCTTCCACAGGCAGAAGGGTCTTCCACAGGCAGAAGGGTCTTCCGCAGGCAGAAGGGTCTTCCGCAGGCAGAAGGGTCTTCCGCAGGCAGAAGGGTCTTCCGCAGGCAGAAGGGTCTTCCGCAGGCAGAAGGGTCTTCCGCAGGCAGAAGGGTCTTCCACAGGCAGAAGGGTCTTCCACAGGCAGAAGGGTCTTCCACAGGCAGAAGGGTCTTCCAGAGGTCTGGAGCCCTGGCAACACAACACACGAAGACATGGATACAAAAAATACTCACAGGGCGAGTTTTTGCGAGGCCGGGCAGGCTGGGAAAGATGCAGGAGGACCTCCATAGTGTCGTGGAGGATAGTGACAACTTAAACAATGATGGAGGTGCTATCACTGGTTGGAGGAGGGGAAGGAATGTTGTAGATGATAGCAGTGGCTAAAGGTAGGTGGGAATGTTGATAGCAGTGGGTGAAGGTATATGGGAATGTTGATAGCAGTGGGTGAAGGTACATGGGAATGTTTATAGCAGTGGGTGAAGGTACATGGGAATGTTTATAGCAGTGGGTGACGGTACATGAGAATGTTTATAGCAGTGGGTGAAGGTACATGTGAATGTTGATAGCAGTGATTGAAGGTACATGGGAATGTTGATAGCAGTGGGTGAAGGTACATGGGAATGTTTATAGCAGTGGGTGAAGGTACATGGGAATGTTTATAGCAGTGGGTGAAGGTACATGAGAATGTTGAAAACAGTGGGTGAAGGTACAGGGGAATGTTAGACAATGTGATAATATTGGCAGAATTACCAACATTATGTTAGACAAAAGAACACAAGTGCAACTAATGTGACATTTTATTGTGGCAACGTTTCGCTCTTCCTTACCTAACAGTGTTAGACATTGTTCCAACCACTGAGGCTTCCAACTACAAACGTTACAAGTGATACAGTGTCATGTACAAGATATATAATTACAAACTATGATATAAAGACAGATGTACAACACTTACGAGGTTTTGCCACTGCAGAGTAAGAGTCTACCCACATGATATACGTCTCTCAAAAAAAAAAATCTCTTAAATTTTCAATTCATTTCCAGGAATGTTTGAAGGTGGGCTGGCTGGCTGTCATGTACCGTCAGTGACATTGAAGTTTGATGTTAGAAAGTTAGTTTGAGGAGCAGTCTGATCCTTCAGTGACTCCAAGATGCCTTGAATCTGTGAGCCCGAGACAGTCTCCAGGAGCCGTGACTCGACATCCCCCAAGAGTAAATAGTCTACCACACAATGATGGCAAGCCACTACTTTATATATATATATATATATATATATATATATATATATATATATATATATATATATATATATATATATATATATATATATATATATATATATATATATATATATATATATATATATATATATATATTCAATTATCGTGTCTTCTGAAGAGGGCTTCAGCTAGAGGTTGACATATAGAAACATACTTTCCTCTTTTTTCTCTTCATGAGGCCTATAGTCTCAACTTTGTACACACACACACACACACACACACACAGTTCCAGAGATGGGACACAACAAGGTGTCACAACTGGAAGTTGAAGACTCAGATGAGTCACAGGGATGTTAGGAAGTAGTTCTTCAGTCAAAGTTGTCAGGAAGTGGAACAATCTGGAGTGTGATGTAGTGAAGGCAGGCAGGATAAGGCTCTTGGAGCAGGGAGTGTGTGGACCTAGTAGCGACCAGTTAAGAGACGGGGCCAGGAGCTGTGAATCAATCCTTGCAATCACATACAGGTAAGTGTACACAACTGTCATCAGGAAATATCTGAGGACACGAGACAGTATCTTCCTCACAGGTTAAGTTACAAAGGTGAGTCAACTTGAACCTTTGTAGACTTGGCTTAAAGTATCTACCATGATGGTACTCATGGCAGGAAGTGAGAGGATACCACTGCCTACCATGATGGTACTCATGGCATGAAGTGAGAGGATACCACTGTACCATGATGGTACTCATGGCAGGAAGTGAGAGGATACCACTGTACCCTGATGGTACTCATGGCAGGAAGTGAGAGGATACCACTGCCTACCATGATGGTACTCATGGCATGAAGTGAGAGGATACCACTGTACCATGATGGTACTCCTGACAGGAAGTGAGAGGATACCACTGTACCCTGATGGTACTCATGGCAGGAAGTGAGAGGATACCACTGCCTACCATGATGGTACTCATGACAGGAAGTGAGACGATACCACTGTACCCTGATGGTACTCATGGCAGGAAGTGAGAGGATACCACTGCCTACCATGATGGTACTCATGGCAGGAAGTGAGAGGATACCACTGTCTACCATGATGGTACTCATGGCATGAAGTGAGAGGATACCACTGCCTACCATGATGGTACTCATGACAGGAAGTGAGAGGATACCACTGCCTACCATGATGGTACTCATGACAGGAAGTGAGAGGATACCACTGTACCCTGATGGTACTCATGGCAGGAAGTGAGAGGATACCACTGTCTACCATGATGGTACTCATGACAGGAAGTAAGAGGATACAACTGTCTACCATGATGGTACTTATGACAAGAAGTGAGAGGATACCACTGTACCCTGATGGTACTCATGGCAGGAAGTAAGAGGATACAACTGTCTACCATGATGGTACTTATGGCAAGAAGTTAGAGGATACCACTGTACCATGATGGTACTCGTCTTAGAAGGTAATCAGACAGTAAGAGTTACCTGTCATCTAACATGTTTATGTGATAATGTTGGCAGAATTACCAACAATATGTTAAATAAAAGGACACCAGTGACACTAATGCGACAGTGTTTATGGTGCAGTTTACTCTCAGACTTTAGTCAAGTTGTTACTAACAACTTGACAAGATCCTGGAATGATAACAGTTGCTCACAATAAAATGTCGCATAGTGAATGTGTCGTTTTCTTTGACAGTGTTATCACAAGACTGGAAGTGTTTCCCGATAGCAGGTTTTCTTCAGTCCAATGTGGAGAAACGTGACTGAAGAAATGTTACCTAAATGTTGCACAAGTGTCTCATTTATCACACTGATAGACAGGTGTATATCTCACACTGATAGACAGGTGTATATCTCACACTGATAGACAGGTGTATATCTCACACTGATAGACAGGTGTATATCTCACACTGATAGACAGGTGTATATCTCACACTGATAGACAGGTGTATATCTCACACTGATAGACAGGTGTATATCTCACACTGATAGACAGGTGTATATCTCACACTGATAGACAGGTGTATATCTCACACTGATAGACAGGTGTATATCTCACACTGATAGACAGGTGTATATCTCACACTGATAGACAGGTGTATATCTCACACTGATAGACAGGTGTATATCTCACACTGATAGACAGGTGTATATCTCACACTGATAGACAGGTGTATATCTCACACTGATAGACAGGTGTATATCTCACACTGATAGACAGGTGTATATCTCACACTGATAGACAGGTGTATATCTCACACTGATAGACAGGTGTATATCTCACAAATACTGAGCCACATTTCTCACTCTCAAGGTCAGTATCTGTCACAGTTTTTGTGTCTTACTAATTCAATCTGGAAAATGAGCAGTCATTACCATTGATAACTGTAGTTCATGATGTGACGTGCACCAGCAACAGCCTGCTTGAACAGGCAATCAATAGTAATGTCTGACCGCAGGCAGGGCCGCCAGGCTAGTAAAACTCTCAACCAGGTCAAAGGTACATCACAGGGTCAACCGGTTTGAATCCAGGCTTGACACACCTGGAGGTTATATACCTGGAACTTACCCGTGACTTGGTTTAACTCTCTAGAGCTGGTAAATGTTCTTCCCAGCTCTATACGACCAGTGCTTAACCCTTCCAGGGTCCAGACTTCTGATCTGAAAATTGTTCTCAGACTTCAAGAATTTACCCCCAAAAATATTTTTCTTGTAGATTAAATTTTTTCTTTCCACAGGTAAATTTAAAAAGCCAGCCTATTTAAGGTATAAGAACATAAGAATGGAGGAACACTGTAGGCCTACCGGCCCATACAAGGCAGGTCCATTCCCACCCACAACATTTTACCAAAGGTAACCAAGACTTTGCTTCAACACCTCGGATACCACCAGTTGTGAGTGAGAAGGGTTGGATTCCAGAGGGGCCTGCCTTCTTACTTCCACTAGTGGATCCCGCCCCCTACAACGTCTTCCAGATCTTCTACCTCACCTTCGACAGTATTTAAGACACCGTTCTCATGCTTCACCTTCATATTCCAGACCATGAAGCTGAACTCTTCTCCAGGCTGAGGGACTGACCACCTCAAATACTAATTCTCCAAGGCTGATGGGCTGATTACATCATCTTTATTTCATTACTACTGTTCCCTTTCTATTTGACTAAAGAACCTACTGTGCAGGATAAATGTTTCATCAATATTCCCAGCTGCTGTACACGTGTCTTAATATTTACCTTGTCAGTATTTTATGTCATTTTTAATAATAATAATAATACTGAGTTTGACCCACGAACATAACCGACTTTCAGCAATACCACCCTAGATAAACCCATCACCATAATACCACCCTAGATAAACCCATCACCATAATGCCACCCTAGATAAACCCATCACCATAATGCCACCCTAGATAAACCCATCACCATAATACCACCCTAGATAAACCCATCACCATAATGCCACCCTAGATAAACCCATCATCATAATGCCACCCTAGATAAACCCATCACCATAATGCCACCCTAGATAAACCCATCACCATAATACCACCCTAGATAAACCCATCACCATAATACCACCCTAGATAAACCCATCATAATACCACCCTAGATAAACCCATCACCATAATGCCACCATAGATAAACCCATCACCATAATACCACCCTAGATAAACCCATCACCATAATACCACCCTAGATAAACCCATCACCACAATGCCACCCTAGATAAACCCATCACCATAATACCACCCTAGATAAACCCATCACCATAATGCCACCCTAGATAAACCCATCATCATAATGCCACCCTAGATAAACCCATCATAATACCACCCTAGATAAACCCATCACCATAATGCCACCCTAGATAAACCCATCACCATAATGCCACCCTAGATAAACCCATCACCATAATGCCACCCTAGATAAACCCATCACCATAATTCACCCTAGATAAACCCATCACCATAATGCCACCCTAGATAAACCCATCACCATAATGCCACCCTAGATAAACCCATCACCATAATTCACCCTAGATAAACCCATCACCATAATGCCACCCTAGATAAACCCATCACCATAATGCCACCCTAGATAAACCCATCACCATAATGCCACCCTAGATAAACCCATCACCATAATGCCTAGCCCTAGATAAACCCATCACCATAATGCCACCCTAGATAAACCCATCACCATAATGCCACCCTAGATAAACCCATCACCATAATGCAGCCTAGATAAACCCATCACCATAATGCCACCCTAGATAAACCCATCACCATAATGCCAGCTTAGATAAACCCATCACCATAATGCCACCCTAGATAAACCCATCACCATAATGCCACTAGATAAACCATCACCATAATGCCACCCTAGATAAACCCATCACCATAATGCCAGCCTAGATAAACCCATCACCATAATGCCACCCTAGATAAACCCATCACCATAATGCCAGCTTAGATAAACCCATCACCATAATGCCACCCTAGATAAACCCATCACCATAATGCCACCCTAGATAAACCCATCACCATAATGCCACCCTAGATAAACCCATCACCATAATGCCACCCTAGATAAACCCATCACCATATACCCTAGATAAACCCATCACCATAATGCCACCTAGATAAACCCATCACCATAATGCCACCCTAGATAAACCCATCACCATAATGCCACCCTAGATAAACCCATCACCATAATGCCACCCTAGATAAACCCATCACCATAATGCCACCCTAGATAAACCCATCACCATAATGCCACCCTAGATAAACCCATCACCATAATGCCACCCTAGATAAACCCATCACCATAATGCCACCCTAGATAAACCCATCACCATAATGCCACCCTAGATAAACCCATCACCATAATGCCACCCTAGATAAACCCATCACCATAATGCCACCCTAGATAAACCCATCACCATAATGCCACCCTAGATAAACCCATCACCATAATGCCACCCTAGATAAACCCATCACCATAATGCCACCCTAGATAAACCCATCACCATAATGCCACCCTAGATAAACCCATCACCATAATGCCACCCTAGATAAACCCATCACCATAATGCCACCCTAGATAAACCCATCACCATAATGCCACCCTAGATAAACCCATCACCATAATGCCACCCTAGATAAACCCATCACCATAATGCCACCCTAGATAAACCCATCACCATAATGCCACCCTAGATAAACCCATCACCATAATGCCACCCTAGATAAACCCATCACCATAATGCCACCCTAGATAAACCCATCACCATAATGCCACCCTAGATAAACCCATCACCATAATGCCACCCTAGATAAACCCATCACCATAATGCCACCCTAGATAAACCCATCACCATAATGCCACCCTAGATAAACCCATCACCATAATGCCACCCTAGATAAACCCATCACCATAATGCCACCCTAGATAAACCCATCACCATAATGCCACCCTAGATAAACCCATCACCATAATGCCACCCTAGATAAACCCATCACCATAATGCCACCCTAGATAAACCCATCACCATAATGCCACCCTAGATAAACCCATCACCATAATGACCTAGATAAACCCATCACCATAATGCACCCTAGATAAACCCATCACATATGCCACCCTAGATAAACCCATCACCATAATGCCACCCTAGATAAACCCATCACCATAATGCCACCCTAGATAAACCCATCACCATAATGCCACCCTAGATAAACCCATCACCATAATGCCACCTAGATAAACCCATCACCATAATGCCACCTAGATAAACCCATCACCATAATGCCACCCTAGATAAACCCATCACCATAATGCCACCCTAGATAAACCCATCACCATAATGCCACCCTAGATAAACCCATCACCATAATGCCACCCTAGATAAACCCATCACCATAATGCCACCCTAGATAAACCCATCACCATAATGCCACCCTAGATAAACCCATCACCATAATGCCACCCTAGATAAACCCATCACCATAATGCCACCCTAGATAAACCCATCACCATAATGCCACCCTAGATAAACCCATCACCATAATGCCACCCTAGATAAACCCATCACCATAATGCCACCCTAGATAAACCCATCACCATAATGCCACCCTAGATAAACCCATCACCATAATGCCACCCTAGATAAACCCATCACCATAATGCCACCCTAGATAAACCCATCACCATAATGCCACCCTAGATAAACCCATCACCATAATGCCACCCTAGATAAACCCATTACCATAATATACCTAAAACAACGTCAATAAATGCTTGAGAAAACCCGACAAGTTGATATATGAGACACTTGTTTAAACCGACAAGTTGATATATGAGACACTTGTTTAAACCGACAAGTTGATATATGAGACACTTGTTTAAACCGACAAGTTGATATATGAGACACTTGTTTAAACCGACAAGTTGATATATGAGACACTTGTTTAAACCGACAAGTGATATATGAGACACTTGTTTAAACCGACAAGTTGATATATGAGACACTTGTTTAAACCGACAAGTGATATATGAGACACTTGTTTAAACCGACAAGTTGATATATGAGACACTTGTTTAAACCGACAAGTGATATATGAGACACTTGTTTAAACCGACAAGTTGATATATGAGACACTTGTTTAAACCGACAAGTGATATATGAGACACTTGTTTAAACCGACAAGTTGATATATGAGACACTTGTTTAAACCGACAAGTGATATATGAGACACTTGCACACCATTTCAGCAGCCAGAGCATCTTCAGTCCAACCCAGAGGAAGGCGGAAGAGGATGAGGAACTTGAGGTAATCAGTCTGAATAAAGATACCTAAATATTGCAAAAGTGTCTTGTTCAACACCAGCAACATTGGCTTGATACCAAACCTTGAAACTGGTAACCGGAGTGGAGCACACTGGCTGCAACAATGGTACTTCCTGAGTGAGAGTGTCAACACACAAGCAAGTGTCACTTTCACACAAGACCACGACTCTTCAGAGGAAGGGAGGGAGGTGCCTTGAAGGTTCTTAACACTTACAATGACGACAAACATTTCCTCCAAGAGAACTGTGATCGCTTTGTTCAAGTGTTGGACCCCCGACACTTGCAACACCAGGAGGTAGGAACTGTGATCGCTTTGTTCAAGTGTTGGAACACCTTCAATGTTCCCCCGACACTTGCAACACCAGAAGGTAGGAACAGTGATCGCTTTGTTCAAGTGTTGGAACACCTACAGTGTTCCCCCGACACTTGCAACACCAGAAGGTAGGAACAGTGATCGCTTTGTTCAAGTGTTGGAACACCTTCAGTGTTCCCCCGACACTTGCAACACCAGGAGGTAGGAACTGTGATCGCTTTGTTCAAGTGTTGGAACACCTTCAATGTTCCCCCGACACTTGCAACACCAGAAGGTAGGAACAGTGATCGCTTTGTTCAAGTGTTGGAACACCTTCAGTGTTCCCCTGACACTTGCAACACCAGAAGGTAGGAACAGTGATCGCTTTGTTCAAGTGTTGGAACACCTTCAGTGTTCCCCCGACACTTGCAACACCAGAAGGTAGGAACTGTGATCGCTTTGTTCAAGTGTTGGAACACCTTCAGTGTTCCCCCGACACTTGCAACACCAGGAGGTAGACATCAACACTACATTCACGAACCATCAGAATTGTGACCACATTGATGAATTAGACACTCATGCAATACTTTAAGTCCATAAGAAAGGAGGAACACTGCAGCAGCAGGACTGTTGGCCCATACTAGGCAACAGAGAGAAATAAGACAGTCTATGATGAATTTAGAGGTGAAAAAACACAAATTGCAACAATATACAGCAGGCCTACCGGCCCATACTAGGCAGGTCCTTCAAATATAATAAGTAGAAAACAAGCAGACAACCTCGTGTTAGGGAGGCAGACAACCTCGTGTTAGGGAGGCAGACAACCTCGTGTTAGGGAGGCAGACAACCTCGTGTTAGGGAGGCAGACAACCTCGTGTTAGGGAGGCAGACAACCTCGTGTTAGGGAGGCAGACAACCTCGTGTTAGGGAGGCAGACAACCTCGTGTTAGGGAGGCAGACAACCTCGTGTTAGGGAGGCAGACAACCTCGTGTTAGGGAGGCAGACAACCTCGTGTTAGGGAGGCAGACAACCTCGTGTTAGGGAGGCAGACAACCTCGTGTTAGGGAGGCAGACAACCTCGTGTTAGGGAGGCAGACAACCTCGTGTTAGGGAGGCAGACAACCTCGTGTTAGGGAGGCAGACAACCTCGTGTTAGGGAGGCAGACAACCTCGTGTTAGGGAGGCAGACAACCTCGTGTTAGGGAGGCAGACACCCTCGTGTTAGGGAGGCAGACAACCTCGTGTTAGGGAGGCAGACAACCTCGTGTTAGGGAGGCAGACAACCTCGTGTTAGGGAGGCAGACAACCTCGTGTTAGGGAGGCAGACAACCTCGTGTTAGGGAGGCAGACAACCTCGTGTTAGGGAGGCAGACAACCTCGTGTTAGGGAGGCAGACAACCTCGTGTTAGAGAGGCAGACAATCTCGTGTTAGAGAGGCAGACAACCTCGTGTTAGAGAGGCAGACAACCTCGTGTTAGGGAGGCAGACAACCTCGTGTTAGAGAGGCAGACAACATCGTGTTAGAGAGGCAGACAACCTCGTGTTAGAGAGGCAGACAACCTCGTGTTAGAGAGGCAGACAACCTCGTGTTAGGGAGGCAGACAACCTCGTGTTAGAGAGGCAGACAATGATACTAGGCCACAGTCGCAGTCAAGAATTTAGTTAAGAAAACACCTAAGAGTGTATAGACCAGCTAGGATTGTATAGAATCGAGTTAGGATTCTATAGACCAGCTAGAATTAACCCATAAAAAGAGATGATATGTGTTGGTGAGAGTGTCAGGAGCTTGAAGCAGCACCTTGAACACACACACACTCATGTAGTGGAGACAGTCTGAACAATGTTAGAGCAATATGAGGGAATAAACTAGGATGTTTGAGGAAGAACGACACCAAGTTGGTCTCAGAACAATGCAGATCAATGTGACAACATGTTTTGTGTTGACGAAGCCTTGATAGTGAAGATGATCTTCCACTATCACACTACACCAGTAGGTGACACTACAGCACCTAGCATTACTACACCAGACCCTCCAGTAGGTGACACACTACAGCACCTAGCATTACTACACCAGACCCTCCAGTAGGTGACACACTACAGCACCTAGCATTACTACACCAGACCCTCCAGTAGGTGACACACTACAGCACCTAGCATTACTACACCAGACCCTCCAGTAGGTGACACACTACAGCACCTAGCATTACTACACTAGACCCTCCAATAGGTGACACTACAGCACCTAGCATTACTACACCAGACCCTCCAATAGGTGACACTACAGCACCTAGCATTACTACACCAGACCCTCCAATAGGTGACACTACAGCACCTAGCATTACTACACCAGACCCTCCAATAGGTGACACTACAGCACCTAGCATTACTACACCAGACCCTCCAATAGGTGACACTACAGCACCTAGCATTACTACACCAGACCCTCCAATAGGTGGCACACACACTTAGGCAGGTGACATCACCACACCTAACTCACCTGACTGCCTCCCCTACATAGCCTGTGTTTCAATAAACAAATCGCCAGTTGCCAAAATATCAACCAGTTAAAAGTTCTAAGCGATGCAGTTGTATGTTTATTGAGTCTCCTTCCTCCTAGTCTCCTGCAACTGCATAATTCCTACGGGTTTAGTGCTTCCCCGTCAATATAACAATACACGTACACGGAACCCACCACTAGAGGCCCATAGTGGTCTGTGTGATGCTTGGGTGGTGCTGTCACTCCTAACTACCACTGGACATTAAATCCTGTATCATGACAATGAGAGATTAAAGCAAGGGGGCTGATATAATCATGACATACAAAATACTCAAGAGGATTAGAGCTATGGAAAGACTGACATGGAAGACAGAGAGAGAGGGGTGGGGAGCTAGTAAAGATGCAGATAAGACGTAGGGACTTCTTCAGTCACTTCTTCAAACACTCAAGATCTGAAAGATGGTGCTACTACTTACAAGGTTCTCACAAGGTTCTCAGAAGGATCTTCACATATTCCCGGTAATGTACATGTCAAACCTATTTTTAAAGCTACCCTAAATGCAGAGGCACTCCCACAGTGGGTTCTCCGCCCACACTAAGTATAAGGGGCGTGAGGCACGCCCACACCTCGTCTAGTAAAATATTTCCCAAAACAATATTGCAAACATAGCCTCTTAACCTTCCTCCGCCAGCATTATACTGGCTGAACTTTGTAGAACCTTTGTAAATAAATGACAGATTTTGGGGATATCTAAATCGAAATTCAACTAATTGAATACCACAATCATCAGGCCACAGTCAGGCCACAATCAGCAGGCCACAGTCAGGCCACAATCAGCAGGCCACAGTCAGTCAGCTAAGGTTGGTTAATCTCACTGTAGTGACTTCTGACCCTTGCTTCCTCGAAGCTCAGGCAACACTCCCAGCACTGCACAGGCAACACTCCCAGCACTGCACAGGCAACACTCCCAGCACTGCACAGGCAACACTCCCAGCACTGCACAGGCAACACTCCCAGCACTGCACAGGCAACACTCCCAGCACTGCACAGGCAACACTCCCAGCACTGCACAGGCAACACTCCCAGCACTGCACAGGCAACACTCCCAGCACTGCACAGGCAACACTCCCAGCACTGCACAGGCAACACTCCCAGCACTGCACAGGCAACACTCCCAGCACTGCACAGGCAACACTCCCAGCACTGCACAGGCAACACTCCCAGCACTGCACAGGCAACACTCCCAGCACTGCACAGGCAACACTCCCAGCACTGCACAGGCAACACTCCCAGCACTGCACAGGCAACACTCCCAGCACTGCACAGGCAACACTCCCAGCACTGCACAGGCAACACTCCCAGCACTGCACAGGCATGACCTACACCTGTTGTAACTACACCATGAACTACACCTGTTGTAACTACACCATGAACTACACCTGTTGTAACTACACCATGAACTACACCTGTTGTAACTACACCATGAACTACACCTGTTGTAACTACACCATGAACTACACCTGTTGTAACTACACCATGAACTACACCTGTTGTAACTACACCATGAACTACACCTGTTGTAACTACACCATGAACTACACCTGTTGTAACTACACCATGAACTACACCTCACTGTTATAACTACACCATGAACTACACCTGTTATAACTACACCATGACCTACACCTCACTGTTATAACTACACCATGAACTACATCTCACTGTTATAACTACACCATGAACTACACCTCACTGTTATAACTACACCATGAACTACATCTCACTGTTATAACTACACCATGAACTACACCTCATTGTTATAAATACACCATGAACTACACCTCATTGTTATAACTACACCATGAACTACATCTCACTGTTATAACTACACCATGAACTACACTTCATTGTTATAACTACACCATGAACTACACCTGTTATAACTACACCATGACCTACACCTCACTGTTATAACTACACCATGAACTACACCTGTTATAACTACACTATGAACTACACCTGTCATAACTACACCATGACTACACCTCACTGTTATAACTACACCATGAACTACACCTGTTATAACTACACCATGAACTACATCTCACTGTTATAACTACACCATGAACTACATCTCACTGTTATAACTACACCATGAAATACATCTCACTGTTATAACTACACCATGAACTACATCTCACTGTTATAACTACACCATGAACTACATCTCACTGTTATAACTACACCATGAACTACACCTGTTATAACTACACCATGAACTACATCTCACTGTTATAACTACACCATGAACTACATCTCACTGTTATAACTACACCACACTGTTATAGCTACACCATGAACTACACCTCACTGTTATAACTACACCATGAACAACACCTGTTATAACTACATCTCACTGATATAAGATTAGTTGCAAGTACGGGTAATATTGATGTTTTTGCAATAACTGAGACATGGTTTAATATGAAAAATCGGGACTTGCCTGCCGAATGTCACATTCAGGGTTTTAAATTGTTCCAAGTAGACAGAAGTATCGGGAAAGGGGGTGGGGTGGCACTCTATGTCCGTGATCATTTAAATTGTTGCATAAAAACGGGTATAAAGTCTGAACTAACACATACAGAGTCTGTCTGGATAGAATTTTCAGAGGGGTGTGAAAAATTGATTTTAGGCGTGATTTACCGTCCTCCAAACTTAGATAGGGAACAAGGGAGACTACTTTGGGAGGAAATTGTTAAGGCCACAAGACACGATAACGTAGTAATTCTAGGGGACTTTAACTTTAGTCAGATTGATTGGAATTTCATGACAGGGAATTTAGAATCTAAAGACTTTTTAGAAGTAGTTCAGGATTGTTTTTTGAAGCAGTTTGTAACAGAACCTACAAGGGAAATAACCTACTTGACTTGGTTCTGGCAAGCAAGAAACCCTTGTTAATAATTTAGAAATTACAGAGGAACTCGGCTCAAGCGACCACAAGTCAATTACCTTTAGCATTGAATGGATGTATGATAGTAGGGATAATTCAGTAATGGTCCCAGATTTTCGCTTAGCAGATTATAATGGACTTAGAGAACACTTATCAACTGTGGACTGGGGTGAAGAAGAAGGTATCAATATGACAGTTTTCTTAACACTATACAGGCTGCCCAAAGAACATTTATCCCGTATAAAGAAATTAGATCAAGTAGAAATGACCCAAAATGGATGAATAATAGGCTCAAATATCTTTTAGGGCAGAAGAAAGGAATTTATAGGCGCATAAAAGAGGTGAGGGTCATCTTATAAATCAGTATACTGACATTAAGAGGGACGTTAAAAGGGAATAAGAAAAGCTAAACGGGACTATGAAATTAAAGTTGCTAGGGATTCAAAAACTAACCCAAAAGTTTTTCCAGGTTTATAGAACAAAAGTTAGGGATAAGATAGGTCCCTTAAAAATAACTTTGGGCATCTTACTGACAAGGAGAATGATATGTGCTCTATTTTTAATAATTATTTTCTCTCGGTTTTCACACAGGAAGACATTAATAATATCCCAGTAATTAATTTTTACAGAGGCCCAGAAGAAGATAAATTATGTAATATCACAGTCACTAGCGAAATGATTATGAAACAGCTGGACCGACTGAAACAAAATAAATCGCCGGGTCCTGATGAGCTTTTTGCAAGGGTTCTTAAGGAATGCAAAATGGAACTCTGTGAACCAATATCTAACATTTTTAATTTATCTCTTCAAACAGGTGTAGTGTCTGATATGTGGAAGATGGCTAATGTAATTCCTATTTTTAAAGCAGGGGACAAGTCACTACCGTCAAACTACCGCCCAATAAGCCTGACCTCAATTGTAGGCAAATTACTTGAGTCAATTAATACATAGCATTAGAAATCTTCCTTACGAAGAAAGATTGAAGACCCTAAAATTACATTCA
Source organism: Cherax destructor (assembly GCA_009830355.1). Lineage (NCBI taxonomy): Eukaryota > Metazoa > Arthropoda > Malacostraca > Decapoda > Parastacidae > Cherax > Cherax destructor. The sequence continues at coordinate 27,706 of WNWK01018433.1, forward strand.
CTTGTAAGACGTAGAATGAGGGGAGACATGATCGAGGTATACAAGTGGAAAATGGAGTATTAACAAAGGGGATATAAATAAGGTCTTGAGGATATCTCTCAAGAGAACCCGCAATAATGGATTCAAGTTAGATAAGTTTAGATTTAGAAAGGATATAGGAAAGTATTGGTTTGGAAATAGGGTAGTTGATGAGTGGAACAGTCTGCCTAGTAGGGTCATTGAAGCAAGGACCTTGGGTAGTTTTAAATTTAGGTTGGATAAATTCATGAGTGAGAGGGGTTGGATTTGAGTGGGACTCGCGCATGAGTGGGTAGAATTGTCAAAGCTTATTTCTTGGGTAGCATTGAAAATTGGGTTGAGCAAATATTCTGTTAGTGGGACGGATTGTGAAGGACCTGCCTAGTATGGGCCAACAGGCCTGCTGCAGTGTTCCTCCTTTCTTATGTTCTTATAACTACACCATGAACTACACCACACTGTTATAACTACACCATGAACTACACCACACTGTTATAACTACACCATGAACTACACCACACTGTTATAACTACACCATGAACTACACCACACTGTTATAACTACACCATGAACTACACCTCATTGTTATAACTACACCATGAACTACATCTCACTGTTATAACTACACCATGAACTACACCTCACTGTTATAACTACACCATGAACTACACCTAACTGTTATAACTACACCTCATTGTTATAACTACACCATGAACTACACCTCACTGTTATAACTACACCATGAACTACACCTCACTGTTATAACTACACCATGAACTACACCTCATTGTTATAACTACACCATGAACTACACCTCACTGTTATAACTACACCTCACTGTTATAACTACACCATGAACTACATCTCACTGTTATAACTACACCATGAACTACACCACACTGTTATAACTACACCATGAACTACATCTCACTACATCGCACTGCGTGCGGCCAGCGGTAACAGCCTGGTTGATCAGGCTCTGGTCCAACAGGAGGCCTGGTCACGGACCGGGCCGCGGGGGCGTTGACCCCTGGAATTCTCTCCAGGTAGACTCCAGGTAGACACCATGAACTACACCTCATTGTTATAACTACACCATGAACTACACCGCACTGTTATAACTACACCATGAAATACACCTCACTGTTATAACTACACCATTGACTACACCTCAGTTATAACTACACCATGAACTAAACCTCATTGTTATAACTACACCATGAACTACACCTCACTGTTATAACTACACCCTGAACTACACCTCATTGTTATAACTACACAATGAACTATACCACACTGTTATAACTACACCATGAACTACATCTCACTTATAACTACACATAAGAACATAAGAACATAAGAAAGGAGGAACACTGCAGCAGGCCTGTTGGCCCATACTAGGCAGGTCCTTCACATTCCATCCCACCAACAGAACACTTGTTCAACCCAACTTTCAATGCTACCCAAGAAATAAGATTTGATAATTTTATTTACTCATGTGCAATTCCCACTCAAATCCAACCCCTCTCACTCATGAATTTATCCAACCTAAATTTAAAACTACCCAAGGTCCTAGCTTCAATAACCCTACTAGGCAGACTGTTCCACTCATCAACTACCCTATTTCCAAACCAATACTTTCCTATATCCTTTCTAAATCTAAACTTATCTAACTTGAATCCATTATTGCGGGTTCTCTCTTGGAGAGATACCCTCAAGACCTTATTTATATCCCTTTGTTAATACCTATTTTCCACTTGTATACCTCGATCATGTCTCCCTCATTCTACGTCTTACAAGTGAATGTAATTTAAGGGTCTTCAATCTTTCTTCGTAAGGAAGATTTCTAATGCTATGTATTAATTTAGTCATTCTACGCTGAATGTTTTCTAACGAATTTATGTCCATTCTGTAATATGGAGACCAGAACTGAGCTGCGTAATCTAGGTGAGGCCTTACTAATGATGTATAAAGCTGTAATATAACCTCTGGACTTCTGTTGCTAACACTTCTTGATATAAATCCCAGTAATCTATTTGCCTTATTACGTACGCTTAGGCATTGCTGTCTTGGTTTAAGGTTGCTGCTTACCATCACCCCCAAGTCCTTCTCGCAATCTGTATGGCTAAGTTCTACGTTATTTAACTTATAAGTGCCTGGGTTATGGACACTCCCGAGCTTTAGAACTTTGCATTTATCTACATTGAACTGCATCTGCCATTTTTCTGACCAGGAATTGAGTTTGTCTAAATCCTCCTGTAGTTCACTGACATCTACGTCTGAATCGATTATCCTACCTATCTTCGTGTCATCAGCGAATTTGCTCATATCACTAGAAATTCCCTCATCAAGGTCATTTATATATATTATAAACAACAACGGGCCCAAAACCGATCCCTGTGGAACGCCACTTGTTACAGATCCCCACTCAGATTTAACCCCATTAATGCACACCCTCTGCTTCCTATTGGTGAGCCATGACTCGATCCATGAAAACACTTTTCCCCCAATGCCGTGAGCAGCCACTTTCTTTAACAGTCTCTGATGTGGTACTCTATCAAAAGCCTTACTATGAACTACACCTCATTGTTATAACTACACCATGAACTACACCTCACTGTTATAAATACACCATGAACTACACCACACTGTTATAACTACACCATGAACTTCACCTCACTGTTATAACTACACCATGAACTACACCTCATTGTTATAACTACACCATGAACTACACCTCATTGTTATAACTACACCATGAACTACACCTCACTGTTATAACTATACCATGAACTACACCACACTGTTATAAATACACCATGAACTACACCTCATTGTTATAACTACACCATGAACTACATATCACTGTTATAACTACACCATGAACTACATCTCACTGTTATAACTACACCTAACTGTTATAACTACACCATGAACTACACCTCATTGTTATAACTACACCTTGAACTACACCTCATTGTTATAACTACACCATGAACTACACCTCACTGCTATAACTACACCATGAACTACACCACACTTATAACTACACCATGAACTACACCTCACTGTTATAACTACACCATGAACTACATCTCACTGTTATAACTACACCATGAACTACATCTCACTGTTACAACTACACCATGAACTACACCTCACTGTTATAACTACACCATGAACTACATCTCACTGTTATAACTATACCATGAACTACATCTCACTGTTATAACTACACCATGAACTACACCTCACTTATAACTACACCATGAACTACACCTCACTGTTATAACTACACCATGAACTACATCTCACTGTTATAACTACACCATGAACTACATCTCACTGTTATAACTACACCATGAACTACATCTCACTGTTATAACTACACCATGAACTACATCTCACTGTTATAACTACACCATGAACTACATCTCACTGTTATAACTACACCATAAACTACACCTCACTGTTATAACAACACCATGAACTACATCTCACTGTTATAACTACACCTCATTGTTATAACTACACCATGAACTACATCTCACTGTTATAACTACACCATGAACTACATCTCACTGTTATAACTACACCTCATTGTTATAACTACACCATGAACTACACCTCATTCTTATAACTACACCATAAACTACACCTCACTGTTATAACTACACCATTAACTACATCTCACTGTTATAACTACACCTCACTGTTATAACTACACCATGAACTACATCTCACTGTTATAACTACACCATGAACTACATCTCACTGTTATAACTACACCATGAACTACACCTCACTGTTATAACTACACCATGAACTACACCTCACTGTTATAACTACACCATGAACTACATCTCACTGTTATAACTACACCATGAACTACACCTCACTGTTATAACTACACCATGAACTACATCTCACTGTTATAACTACACCATGAACTACATCTCACTGTTATAACTACACCATGAACTACACCTCACTGTTATAACTACACAATGAACTACACCACACTGTTATAACTACACCATGAACTACACCTCACTGTTATAACTACACCATGAACTACATCTCACTGTTATAACTACACCATGAACTACATCTCACTGTTATAACTACACCATGAACTACATCTCACTGTTATAACTACACCATGAACTACACCTCACTGTTATAACTACACCATGAACTACACCACACTGTTATAACTACACCATGAACTACACCTCACTGTTATAACTACACCATGAACTACACCTCACTGTTATAACTACACCATGAACTACACCACACTGTTATAACTACACCATGAACTACACCTCACTGTTATAACTACACCATGAACTACATCTCACTGTTATAACTACACCATGAACTACATCTCACTGTTATAACTACACCATGAACTACATCTCACTGTTATAACTACACCATGAACTACACCTCACTGTTATAACTACACCATGAACTACACCACACTGTTATAACTACACCATGAACTACACCTCACTGTTATAACTACACCATGAACTACATCTCACTGTTATAACTACAATATGAACTACATCTCACTGTTATAACTACACCATGAACTACACCTCACTGTTATAACTACGCCATGAACTACATCTCACTGTTATAACTACACCCTGAACTACATCTCACTGTTATAACTACACCATGAACTACACCTCACAGTTATAACTACACCATGAACTACATCTCACTGTTATAACTACACCATGAACTACACCTAACTGTTATAACTACACCATGAACTACACCTAACTGTTATAACTACACAATGAACTACACCTAACTGTTATAACTACACCATGAACTACCTGTTCTCTCACTTGTTCTCTCTAGGCTGGAATATTGCTGTACACTAACATCTTCATTCAAGGTGAAATTGCAGATCTAGAGAATGTACAGAGAACCTTCACTGCACGTATAAGTTCCATCAAACATCTTAACTACTGGGAACGCCTGGAAGCACTTGACTTGTACTCACTGGAGCGCAGGCGAGAGAGATATATCATAATCTTCACACAGAAATCACTCCCTACGAAAGCAAAAGACTTGGCAGGCGATGCAACATACCCCCAGTGAAAAGTAGGGGCGCCACTGGTACACTAAAACACAGTAAGTGTCCGGGGTCCAAGACTGTTCAATAGCCTCTTACCAGCCATAAGGGGAATTACCAATAGACCCCTGGTTGTCTTCAACAGGGAGCTGGACAGATACCTAAAGTCAGTGTCAGATCAGTCGGGCTGTTGTTCGTACGTTGGACTACGTGCGGCCAGCAGTAACAGCCTGGTTGATCAGGCCCTGATCCACCAGGCCTGGTCATGGACCGGGCTGCGGGGGCGTTGACCCCCGGAATACCCTCCAAGTATCATTGTTATCACAACACAGTATAAGTGTGTCACAATGTATCAATACAATCACTTGTGTTAAGTGGTGTGTACTCAGGCATTTGTGGTTGCAGGGGTCGAGTCATAGCTCCTGGCCCACTTTCTCCCTTTACTGTACCTCTTTTTTAAGCTATGTATGGATCTTGCCTCCACTACATCCCTCTTCAGATTGTTCCACTTTCTGTGTGTACTCACCTAGTTGTGGTTGCAGGGGTCGAGTCAAAGCTCCTGGATCCACCTCTTCACTGGTAGCTACTGTGTCACTCTCCCTGCGCCATGAGCTTTATCATACCTCTTCTTAAAGCTATGTTAGTGTGTGTGTGTGTGTAACAGGAACAACGTTACACACACTTGATAACTAGGAAACGCCTCTTCAGACAGGCTTCAAATTTTCAGTTCTGATATTTAACTGGTATAATTTTCTGGGATGACTGAGGGAGGATGAAGGATACGGGAGGGGTTGACCAGGTTAAATCCACGAGAATGCAGCTCTAATGCCTTGGATTCAAGAGTCCTCTACAGGGCACGTCTTGAAGGCTGGTCCGGCTGGTGGCCGGGGTCCATTGTACAGAACCGGTACTTCCCCATCACTAAATTCCCCGACTTCCCGGTTACCGCACTGAGGATTCTCCCGGTAATACTGGTTCCTTCACCTCATCCCATAATATATAAAGTTTGCCCAGCCCATTATCAATGTTATCCCTAATGACCCTATCAACTCGTGTGTAAGTCCCACTTAAATCAAACTGTGTGTTAGGTGACTTGGATCTGCCTAGCATGGGTCAGTAGGTAACTTGGACCTGCCTAGCATGGGCCAGTAGGTAACTTGGACCTGCCTAGCATGGGCCAGTAGGTAACTTGGACCTGCCTAGCATGGGCCAGTAGGTAACTTGGACCTGCCTAGCATGGGCCAGTAGGTAACTTGGACCTGCCTAGCATGGGCCAGTAGGTAACTTGGACCTGCCTAGCATGGACTAGTAGGTAACTTGGACCTGCCTAGCATGGACCAGTAGGACTCCTGCAGTGTTCCTTATGTTCTTAACAATGATGAACAAAGTTGAACAGAACTCCAGTTCAGAATTGAAGAGATTGGTAACAGGTTACCAGTCATCAATGTTCTCAGCCACAAAGTTGGTAACAGTGTTACCAGTCATCAATGTTCTCAGCCACAAAGTTGGTAACAGTGTTACCAGTCATCCATGTTCTCAGCCACAAAGTTGGTAACAGTGTTACCAGTCATCCATGTTCTCAGCCACAAAGTTGGTAACAGTGTTACCAGTCATCCATGTTCTCAGCCACAAAGTTGGTAACAGTGTTAAGTTGCAAGTTGACAGGAAGACTGTAAACAAGGCAGAAACACCAGTACAACACTGCAACACTACCAGTCACTGGGTGCACTGCAACACTACCAGTCACTGGGTGCACTGCAACACTACCAGTCACTGGGTGCACTGCAACACTACCAGTCACTGGGTGCACTGCAACACTACCAGTCACTGGGTGCACTGCAACACTACCAGTCACTGGGTGCACTACAACACTACCAGTCACTGGGTGATCTGAAACACTACATAACTACCAGTCACTGGGTGATCTGAAACACTGCAACACTACCAGTCACTGGGTGATCTGAAACACTGCAACACTACCAGTCACTGGGTGATCTGAAACACTACAACACTACCAGTCACTGCAACACGAGTCACTGGATGAACTGCAACAACACCAGTCACTAGAACATAGCAAAACCAGTCACTGGAACACTGCAACACCAGTCACTTGAACACTGCAACACCAGTCACTTGAACACTGCAACAACACCAGTCACTTGAACACTGCAACAACACCAGTCACTTGAACACTGCAACAACACCAGTCACTTGAACACTGCAACAACACCAGTCACTTGAACACTGCAACAACACCAGTTACTTGAACACTGCAACAACACCAGTCACTTGAACACTGCAACAACACCAGTCACTTGAACACTGCAACAACACCAGTCACTTGAACACTGCAACAACACCAGTCACTGCAACAACACCAGTCACTGCAACAACACCAGTCACTGCAACAACACCAGTCACTGCAACAACACCAGTCACTGCAACACCAGTCACTGCAACAACAGTCATTGCAACAGTGCAACGCCAGTCACTGCAACAGTGCAACACCAGTCACTAACACCAGTCTCTTGAACACTGCAACACCAGTCACATGAACACTGCAAAAACGCCAGTCTCTTGAACACTGCAACAACACCAGTCACTTGAACACTGCAACAACACCAGTCACTTGAACACTGCAACAACACCAGTCACTGCAACAGTGCAACACCAGTCACTTCAACACCAGTCACTGCAACACCAGTCTCTGCAACGCCAGACACTGGAACACTGCCATACCAGTCACTGCAACACCAGTCACTGCAACAACACCAGTCACTGCAACAAGTCACTGCAACAGTCATTGCAACAGTGCAACACCAGTCACTGCAACAGTGCAACACCAGTCACTAACAACACCAGTCTCTTGAACACTGCAACAACACCAGTCAGTGGAACACTGCAACCCCAGTCACTGCAACACCAGTCACTGGATGAATTGCAACACTGCAACACTTTTCAAATATTTTCCGGAAGAAAATCCTTTATCCCGCTTCACCACCTTTGATATACCTTTGATGAGTTGCGAGAGTTTTCATACTCCCGGAGGCCGGCCATGGTCCAAGCTCGTCTGGTCAACCAGGCTGTTGCCGCTGGTGTCCCACTAACCCACAGGGAACTCATTTACAATATCCAGACACCACTGTACTTACTAATCTTCACTTAATAACATCACCTATTGTATTTTTTAATTCATTTAGTGGATTAAAAAATTGAGTAGATCGAGGACCAGGACCACCACTTCTACCAGGGTCTTACAGGGACCCCTTCCCAAGGACCACCCCCCTTCCTAGGACCACCTCCTCCCCCCAGGACCCCCACTTCTACCAGGGTCTTACAGGGACCCCTTCCCAAGGACCACCCCCTTCCTAGGACCACCTCCTCCCCCAGGACCACCACTTCTACCAGGGTCTTACAGGGACCCCTTCCCAAGGACCACCCCCTTCCTAGGACCACCTCCTCCCCCAGGACCACCACTTCTACCAGGGTCTTACAGGGACCCTTCCCAAGGACCACCCCTTCCTAGGACCACCACCTCCCCAGGACCACCACTTCAACCAGGGTCTTACAGGGACCCCTTCCCAAGGACCACCCCTTCCAAGGACCACCTCCTCCCACCAGGACCACCCCTTCCTAGGACCACCTCCTCCCCCAGGACCACCACTTCTACCAGGGTCTTACAGGGACCCCTTCCCAGGACCACCCCCTTCCTAGGACTACCTCCTCCCCCAGGACCACCCCCTTCCTAGGACCACCTCCTCCCCCCAGGACCACCTCCCTTCCCTTACCATCTCCCATGACGTCAATATCAACAAAAACTGGTAATATATAACTAGAAGCTATAGTGTCAAAATGTCGGGAGTTGAAGTGTACCTCTGGTGGTCCTGGACCACCACATGGTCCGCAAAAAAACAAGTTCCTACTATTTTAGACTATTAATGTCCGGATACCAAGGAAACCTTGATATAACGGACGTAACCTCAGGAATAAGTGAAGTGCTAGTTACTAAGAATGTTGTGATGGTTGTTAGTGATGCTGGAGTGATGAGGTGAGTAGCGGGAGATGAGGATGCTGGGAGATGGGTGAGGTATGGTAGGCACCTGCCCAGGTGTGCAGGTGAATCCGGGCGCCTCTCAGGTGAGGTCACGACCCCGTGTCCGCTAACCCCGTGGGAACAACACCTAGCGGAGGTGAAACACGCACCCCGAGGCTCCTTCACCACCACATAATAATGTTTCAGTACTGTCATAAATAGCCAGTCTTCCTTCATGGCTCTTCACTCTGCGCTCACACACTCTTGCAGTCATGGCAAGCGTTAAATCCGTAGGGGTGATACAGCCCTTGAGGAAGGTGAAGTAATCGAGGTTGAGTGAAATGAGGCAAAAGGCCTACTGGCCCATGCTAGGCAGGTCCAAGTCACCTACTGGCCCATGCTAGGCAGGTCCAAGTCACCTACTGGCCCATGCTAGGCAGGTCCAAGTCACCTACTGGCCCATGCTAGGCAGGTCCAAGTCACCTACTGGCTCATGCTAGGGAGGTCCAAGTCACCTACTGGCCCATGCTAGGCAGGTCCAAGTCACCTACTGGCCCATGCTAGGCAGGTCCAAGTCACCTACTGGCCCATGCTAGGGAGGTCCAAGTCACCTACTGGCCCATGCTAGGCAGGTCCAAGTCACCTACTGGCCCATGCTAGGCAGGTCCAAGTCACCTACTGGCCTAAGCTACTGGCCATCTTTACTAGGGAGTAAAACAACTTATAAGAAGCCTTACTACCTGGCCAGACCTTCCTCTTAATTACATGATCGACTACCTGGTCTGGAAATAAATGGTATAAAATACCGTACACATGGAAAATACTACCTTGCAGTATATATGTGACACTTTCATTGTACTGATAACACTACTCTGGGCGAAACGTTGTCAATAAAGGATCACATTATACTCTTTCCACTACCTGGTGCTGTTGGAGTCTGCACCATATCCATCACAACATGAAGCCTTACTACCTGGCCAGACCTTCCTCTTAATTACATGATCGACTACCTGAAGCCTTACTACCTGGCCAGACCTTCCTCTTAATTACATGATCGACTACCTGGTGCTGGAAATAAATGGTATAAAATACCGACACAATGGAAAGATAAACACCTAAGCAGTATAATGTGATCCTTTATTGTGACTAGATAAAGCCCACTACGTGGGCGAAACGTTGTCAATAAAGGATCACATTATACTGCTTTCCACTACCTGGTGCTGTTGGAGGTCGCTGGCCCACATATCCATCACAACATGTCCGTTATCTAAACAATTTATCTACAATATAGGTCATAATCGTATATTAAAGTGGAAGATGTTAAGTGAGACGGTGGGTGGGTAATAAAGTGTAGCAAGAACACTTTATTAAGGAGGTTAGTGGGGTTGTGTGAGGACACCCTTCTCTCACCCACCAGGGGTTGGCAGATTACTGCTGGGGGTTGTGTAATACTCAGGAGAAAGCACATTGCATCACACCACGCTATCAACTATGTCACTCACGGCTTATTATCACAACTCCACTCACACACAATTATATAATATATATATATATATATATATATATATATATATATATATATATATATATATATATATATATGTGTGTGTGTGGGGTGTGTGTGGGGTGTGTGGGGGGTGTGTGTGGTGTGTGTGTGTGTGGGGGGGGTGTGTGTGGTGTGTGGGGTGTGTGTGTGTGTGTGTGTGGTGTGTGTGTGGGGTGTGTGTGGGGTGTGTGTGTGGGGTGTGTGTGTGGGGTGTGTGTGTGTGGTGTGTTTGGGGTGTGTGTGTGTGTGTGTGTGGGGTGTGTGGTGTGTGGTGTGTTGGGGTGTGTGTGTGTGGGTGTGTGTGTGGGTGTGTGTGTGGGGTGTGTGTGTGGGGTGTGTGTGTGTGGTGTGTGTGTGTGTGGTGTGTTGTGGGGTGTGTGTGTGTGTGGTGTGTGGGGGTGTGTGTGTGTGTGGTGTGTGTGGGGTGTGTGTGGTGGTGTGTGTGGGTGTGTGGGTGTGTGTGTGTGTGTGTGTGTGGGTGTGTGTGTGTGGTGTGTTGGTGTGTGTGTGTGTGTGTGGGGTGTGTGGTGTGTGTGTGGTGTGTGGGTGTGTGTGTGGTGGTGTGTGGGTGTTGTGGGGTGTGTGTGGGTGTGTGGTGTGTGTGTGGGGTGGTGTGTGTGTGTGTGTGTGTGTGTGTGTGTGTGTGTGTGGTGTGTGTGTTGTGTGGTGTGTGTATGTGGTGTGTGTGTGTGTGTACTCACCTAATTGTGGTTGCAGGGTCGAGACTCAGCTCCTGGCCCGCTGTGTACTCACCTATTTGTACTCACCTATTTGTGGTTGCAGGGGTCGAGTCATAGCTCCTGGCCCCGCCTCTTCACTGATTGCTACTAGGTCCTCTCTCTCCCTGCTCCATGAGCTTTATCAAACCTAGTCTTAAAACTATGTATGGTTCCTGCCTCCACTATGTCGCTTTCTAAGCTATTCCACTTCCTGACAACTCTATGACTGAAGAAATACTTCCTAACATCCCTTTGACTCATAGGAGTCTTCAACTTCCACTTATGACCCCTTGTTTCTGTGTCCCTCTCTGGAACATCTTGTCTCTGTCCACCTTATCTATTCCTTGCAGTATTTTATATGTCGTTATCATTCTCCCTAACCCTCCTGTCCTCTAGTGTCGTCAGGCCGATTTCCCCTTTTCTTCGTAGGACAATCCCCTTAGCTCTGGGACTAGTCTTGTTGCAAACCTTTGCACTTTCTCTAATTTCTTGACGTGCTTGACCAGGTGTGGGTTCCAAACCGGTGCTGCATACTCCAGTTTGGCCTGACGTATATGGTATACAGAGTCTTGAATGATTCCTTAGTGAGGTATTGGAACGCTATTCTTAGGTTTGCCAGCCGCCCGTATGCTGCAGCGGGTTTTCTGATTGATGTGTCCTCAGGAGATGTGCTCGGTATTATACTCACCCCAAGATCTTTTTCTTTGAGTAGGCTTGCATCTTTGCCACCTAGACTATACTCTGTCTGCGGTCTTCTTTGCCCTTCCCCCATATTCATGACTTTACATTTGGCAGGGTTAAATTCAAGGAGCCAGTTACTGGACCAGGCTTGCAGCCTGTCCAGTCTCTT
>WNWK01018434.1:0-39966 GCA_009830355.1 Cherax destructor
TGTACCCAGGCCCCCAGGTGTACCCCGGCCTCGGGAACCACGGCCTCAGGTGTACCCCGCCCCCATCTCCCCTCCACGTAAGTACTCGAGTTTTGAATGTGTCCCGTAGCTCGATCGCTGCCCCACTCGCTCACACTGAGGTCCGGTGTTCGAATCCCCCGGTCTGGAAAAACATTAGGGCAATTTCCATAAGACACCTGCTGTCCCTGTTCATCCATCAGTAAAAAAGGGTACCTGGGTGTTAGTCGTGGTGGGGGTCGCACCCTGTGAAAAAAACTGACCTAATTTGCCCGTCTCAGCATAAAAAGGGGGCTTTCTATACAGTATATGTCACTGATTCCTTTTTCTATACCTTGTACATGTACTTGTAGTAAATGAAGATATTATTATTATTCTTGTACTCCCCTAAGGTTTGGCCTTCCCATCGAGATCTACCATAACAACTGTCTATCAACTCCTCCCTACTGTGGATGAGGCGGTAGGTCAGACTGAATGTCATGTCTGAACAGGGACCCTCCCACTCAGTCAAACCCCACAAAAAACTTGTATTCTACACAGTTTTGGTCCCAGCCAAGTTTTTTTTGTTGGTCCCCAAAAACCACTAGGACTACCTGATGCACCAGTGACTAGGGAAACTCGCCACGGGCGTTCCTTCATTATTTATTTTAAATAAAGAGACCTAACAGACCCTTTGTACCGGGGGAGTAATACCCACTTAGTAACAGTTAAAAACAGTCGACTGGGAAGGCCGCCAAAAACAACGGTGGCGCCACCTGCCACCGCCCCGGTACACACACACCCTGGGTCTCTGGATTAAACCAATGAGTTTGCCCGAAAACCCAGGGGGAATAGGCCGAGGACCCACGTGTTCTTTTCCGCAGTGGGTACACTTGTCTCGGTGCTCCACTGACAAATGAAACACCCATTCTGACCTGACTCAAATTTATTAGCGGAGTGTCATAAACCTGTCACTCACAACTGTTTACCACCTTAACAAATCTTTGGGGTCAACATGGCTACATTTGACAACTGTCGACTCCATAACTTGACCCCGGGAAACAAACTTTGGCGTGACCCGATATATCCCTCATGGGGGGGTGCTGAGGCTGCAGACTAAGTCTTGCGATTCATTTGGGTTTTGGTAAGCACTGGTTAAAGAAAGGGTGATGACAAGGGTGGTTAAGTGCTTGGGGGTTTATACAGTCTCTCATCACTTATCCCGGGTAATCCAGTCGATTATTTGGAGTTAGAGGCTACCTTATCTTTGTGGAACATTTCATAACTCGAATCCTTCGTGGGTTCGAAGACGGGACTGATGAGCTCTAGGCCCAAAGGGGAAAAAACTGGGCTAGTGGCCTCCGTCACTTCCTCACAGAGGCCATTAAACCATGTCCCCAAAAACCGATCCTCCTACGACTGCCAGAAATAAACCTTCCTACCTGTGATGGGCGGAATTTGAAGATTTTTATGGCGATTTCCGTCGCTTTGTAGTCGTTCGGACGTGGACAACTTAAGATTCAATTTTAGAACTCTTTGGTGGTGAACCATACGACATAAAGGGTCTTGATATTCAGGTGCTAATTAACGGATGCCACTTGGCCCTAAAATTTAATTACTGTGGAAAGGTGGATCACCGCCAAACACCCCGGTTCTTGCCCGTCCCTCCCTACACTTCTTAACAGAGTTGCAATCATTTAGAATCTCCTCGATAACTGTCTTGGTCTCTAGCCGAATGCGAAAAGGGAAAGGGCGACTGGGTTTTCAGTCTTATCGTACAGGGAAACTGCCAGAAAGACTCTGGAACATTTGAATCTACAATTAAAACGTAGATTCACCTGTGCTGAAATCGTGAGCCTACGGCATATCTGACCTTTTTAAAAACTAATTTGCCCCGGATATAAGCATCTTAAGCGACCACCTGACAGGGCCTCACCACCTACGATGCCAGCTGTAGCGAGTACGGTGAAGTGGCGCAACAGTAAGTGTGGCCTCAGTGCCACACCGGTAAAAGTTTATTCAGGAAACACAAATACAGTTACATAGTTATCTAAAACAGCATATGTGTAAGAACCTGGGATAACCCAAAAAAATCAGACAGAGTGACTTATTTCCATTGGGTAAGGGCAGAACTAAGGAGGGGGGAACCGGACTCCACCTGTCTCCTCTTACCCCAAATGCTTTCTTTGTTTTTGGGAAACTCTGGACCCCCTTTTTGTGTAGTTCCCCAGTACCCCCCCGGAAACAGAAGGGGCCGGGGGTAAATCTTAACAAGTACCTGGGGATCACCAGAAAGGACCCAAAAGAACACGAGGGGGAAATGACCGTAGGGGAAAGGGAAATGAAAAGGAGGTCCTAGTGACCAGAATGACGGAAAAAACGTTTTCCCCCAAAATCTTTTATGGAAGGAGACAGAACCGGTGGATAAATGATGGAATCTTGCAATTTGTATTGACATGATAAGCCCGACCATAAGAAGATTGAGACTTACCCCGGTATCTCGTACCGTCAAAAGGGATGGATAGTCTCCTGGAGTCTACCTGGAGGCATTCGGGGATCAAGCCCCCGGCCCGGGCATGACCAGGCCTCCTGGTGGATCAGGGCTGATCAACAGGGCTGCTACCCGGCCGCAGAGCCCAACTACGAACTGCCCGGTTGATCTGGCCTGCTTTAGGTAACTGCCCAAGCCCCTCTTGAAGACAACCAGGGGTCTATTGGTAATCCCCCTTATGGCTTGGGGGAAGGCTGTTGAACAGTCTTGGGCCCCTGGACCTTTTGTGTTTTCTGTTAGTTTTCAGGGGGCCCCTACTTTTCACGGGGGGTATGTTACCCCTGGTTTTTTGCTTTCGTAGGGAGTGATTTCTGTGTGAGGTTGGGGGACCAGTCCTTCCAGAATCTTCCAGGTGAAGATTATGATATATCTCTCTCGCCTGCGCTCAGTGAGTACAAGTCAAGTGCATCATTAGAAGGTAATGTGTTTGATGGAACTTATACGTGCAGAAAAGGTTCTCTGAAATTATCTAGATTTGCAATTTCACCTGCCTTATCTCTTATCTTGAATTTTCCCTTTTTCCCATCCTATCAGTTTCCCCCAGATGTATATGGCATTGTTGTACCACTCCCAGGTCCTTCCTTGCTTTTGCTCTATTGTGTGATTAGAGTTTTTTATCTCTGTCCTAGATATTATTTTCCCCAGTTTTCCATAACGGAGTAGTTGGAATTTGTCTTCATTGAACATCATATTGTTCTATTGCCTATTAAAATTTGGGTTTTTTATCTTTTTGGGAATTTCCCCTTTCAATGGATGACACTCATGCAGCCCTAGTATCGTCTGCAAAGGATGATCGGTGTTTGGTTCACATCTCTGTCTATGTCTGATATGAGAATAAGGAACATGATAGGGCAGTACTGTTTTTTGGGGAACAAAAATTTTGTTTCGATTTTTAAAAAAGTTAATGGCTTACTTTGCCAGTTTTTAAATTTAGAATGCATTTTGTTGCTTTGTCACTACCCAGAAGGCACAAAACCCCAAAGAAAACAAAGAGATTAGTCGTAGAGCTAGAAACAGTATGAAAGGGAGGGAGGACCAAAACAGTACGAAAATGACATAGCTTTAAAACGTCAAGTCTGACCCAAAACTGATGTACGGTCACATCAGAAGGGAAGACAGTCAAAGGACCAGGTGATAAGGCTGAGGAAAGAAGATGGGGGAAATCACAAAAAACGACCAAGAGGTATGTGAGGGCTCAACTCGAATTTCAGGAGGTATTCACATGGAGGAAGGAAGCAGCTGGGTAGACAGGACAGGCGGGACACCACAAGGGTTACCAAGTGTTGGGTGGCATACACAACTGAGGAGAAGGTGAAGCGTTGCTTAGGGCCTTGACACCTCAAAGGGGATGGGTCGGACAAATTCCCCTGGGTCCTTCAGGAGGGCAGAGATGCTTATGTGCCCTTTCCCCAATATTAACCTCCCCCTTTAAACTGGGCAGCTACCTGAGGTATGGAAAAAGGCCAACGTGTTTTTAAAAAAGAGACAGAAAAGAGGCACTAAACTATAGACCAGTGTACTTACGTGTATAGTGTGCAAAATCATGGGAAAATTGGAAAAGTGGTGGAGCATCTGGAACGGCCGGTTCCAGCGACGCGGTTTATGGAACAAATCCTGTGTAACAAACCTCCTGGGTTCTGACAAAGTAACAGAGGTAAAACACGAGAAAGGGGGGGTTGATTGCATTTTCTGGACTGCAGAATCCTTTTCACAGTTTTTTTGAGATTAGTCAAAAACTGGAAGACAAGCATGTATAACAGGAAGGGGACTGAAATGGATCAGGGAATCCTGACAGGGGCAACAACGGGGCATGGTGCGGTGGGGATCACAGTGGGGGCCTGTGACGAGGGGGGGTTCCGAGGTCAGTCTAGGACAAGTGCTATTCTTGGAATTTTGAATAATGATGGACGAGATCCAAAAAGTTTTTTGCAATGACTGAAAAAATTGGGAGAATCAAATCGGATGAGGACCAACGGACTTCAAAGACCTGGCAAATTGGGCACCTGGTCCAGCAACCTTTTTAATTTAATCCCCCCAATGAAATTTAGAAATGGGGAAGGGCAAAAGACCACTGACAGAGTACAGGCTAGGGGACAAAGGCCAAACCTCGTTAAAGGGAAAGACCTTGGGGTAAAATTTAAAACCAAAACCCCTCTCCAAAAAAAACATAACCAGATAACCCTTTTAACATATGGGCACTGGGAAACCTAAGATTAGCGTTCCGTTACCTTAACAAGGAATCGTTCAAGACACTGTACACCGTGTACGTCAGGCCCATACTAGAGTATGCAGCACCAGTCTGGAAACCACCCTGATCAAGCACGTCAAGAAATTAGAGAAAGTGCAAAAGGGTTTTCGACAAGGTTAGTTCCAGAGCTCAGGGGACTGTCCTACGAAGAAAGGTTAAGGGAAATAGGCCTGCAACACTGCAGGACAGAAGGGTTAGAGGGACATGATAACGACATACAAAAGGCTGCGGGGAAAACGACAAGGTAGATAGTGACAGGATGTTCCAGAGAGGGAACTCAGAAACAAGGGGCACAATTGGAAGTTGAAGACTCAGATGAGTCAAAGGGATGTTAGGAAAGCATTTCTTCAGCCATAGAGTAGTCAGGAAGTGGAATAGTCTGCAAACGTGTAGTGGAGTCAGGGACCATACATGGGTTTAAGATGAAGTATGATAAAGCTCATGGAGCAGGGGGAGCAGAGACCCAGTAGCGGACAGTGAAGAGGCGGGGCCAGGAGCTGAGTCTCGACCCCTGCAACCCATTAGGTGAGTACACACACAGAGGAGAGGATGAACCAGTGAGACTGGACCTAGTATTCACCTGAGTAGCACAGATATTAGGAAATCACATACGAACGACCCCTTGGGGCCAGTGATCATGTGGTTTTAAGCTTCGAATATATAGTAGAGCTGTAGATGAATGGTTCAGAGAACAGACAAGTTGATAAATTAAACAAATATGCAACACTTGGGTATCTTTATTGAGAAAACGTTTCGCTACACATGGCTTCATCAGTCCATACAAAGGAGAAAGTTGAAGAACAGGAGGTTTGAGGAAATCAGTCCACGGCTTAGTCGATGTAGTCAGTCCATCAATATTGATAAGAATACATATGCTTATTCTTATCATCAATAAAAGATACCCATATGTGTCTAATTTATCAACTTGTCGGTTTTCTGAACCATTCATCTACATCTGTCTGACACAGCAACATCTTGGGATCTTAATACAGGGAATTCTTCTTGTCCAACCCTTGGGCACGACCTACTTCCATATTGGACAAATGTGACACCACCTACGACTTCTGCACCTCTCCTGCCTCACGATATATAAGCTGCTCCTAGCATATATGCTGTATTCTTATCAAGATTGATGGACTGGCTACATCGACTCAAGGCCGAGGGACTGATTACCTCAAATTCCCCTGTTCTTCACCTTTCTCCTTTGTATGGACTGATGAAGCCACTGTGTGGCGAAACGTTTCCTCAATAAACTACAAGAAAGGAGACTACGTAGGCATAAAGAACTTCCTGCATGGAGTTCAGTGGGACAGAGAGCTGGCAGGGAAGTCAGTAAACGAGATGATGGAATATATGACAAAATATGCATGGAAGCTGAGGAGAGGTTTGTATCCAAGGGTAACAGGAATTACGAAAAACCAGGATGAGCCCGTGGTTCACCCAAAGGTGCTGGGAAGCCAAAACCAAGTGTGCTAGGAAATGGAAGAAGTATAGAGGCAAAGGGCCCATGAGGTAGAGAGCAGTTGTAGAGACAGAAATAAATATGCACAGGTGAGAAGGGAGGCACAAAGACAATACGAGAATGACATAGCAGTGAAAGCCAAATCTGACCCAAAGTTGTTGTACAGCCACATCAGGAGAGGAACAACAGTCAGGACCAGGTAATCAGGCTGAGGAAGGTGAAGGAGGGAGGTCACAAGAAACAGAGGAGATAGAAGGGCCTCCAGAAAGGCGGAGAGATGGGATACACCATCAAGTGTTGAATACAATACATACAACTGAGGAGGAAGTGAAAGAGGCTGCTAAGCGAGTTAGATACCTCAAAGGCTATGGGGCGGATAACATCTCTCCATGGGTCCTGAGAGAGGGAGCAGAGGCGCTATGTTACCACTAACAACAATCTTCAACACATCTATCGAAACAGGGCAACTACCTGAGGTATGGAAGACAGCAAATGTAGTTCCAATTTTTAAAAAGGAGACAGGAACGTAGCACTAAACTACAGACCAGTGTCACTGACATGTATAGTATGCAAGGTCATGGAGAAGATAGTCAGGAGAAGAGTGGTGGACCACCTAGAAAGGATCGAGCTTATCAACGACAGCCAGCATGGTTTCAGGGATGGGAAATCCTGCATCACAAACCTACTGGAGTTCTATGACAGGGTGACAGCAGTAAGACAAGAGAGAGGGTGGGTAGATTGCATTTTCTTGGACTGTAAGGCGTTTGACACAGTTCCACAAAAGAGATTAGTGCAAAAGCTGGAGGACCAGGCAGGAATAACAGAGAAGGCACTGCAATGGATCAGGGAACACTATCAGGAAGACAAAAACTAGTCATGGTACGTGCGAGGTGTCAGAGTGGGCGCCTGTAACGAGCGGGGTGCCACAGGGAACAGTCCTAGGACCGGTGCTGTTTCTGGTATTTGTGAACGACATGACGGAAGGAATAGACTCCGAAGTGTCGCTGTTTGCAGATGATGTGAAGTTGATGAAGAATTCAATTGGACCAGGCAGAACTACAGAGGGATCTGGACAGGCTCAGGCCTGGTCCAGCAACTGCTCCTGGAATTCAGCCCCTCCAAGAGCAAAGTCATGAAGATTGGGGAAGGGCAAAAAGACCACAGACGGAGTACAGTCTAGGGGCCCAGAGCTTACAAACCTCACTCAAGGAAAAGGATCTTGTGGTGAGTATAACACCAGGCACATCTCCTGAGGCGCACATCATCCAAATAACTGCTGCAGCATGCGGACGCCTGGCAAACCTAAGAACAGCATTCCGACATCTTAGTCATTCAGGACCCTGTACACTGTGTATGTTAGGTCCATACTGGAGTATACAGCGCCAGTTTGGAACTCTCACCTATGCCAAGCATGTAAGGAAACTAGAGAAAGTGCAAGGTTTGCAACAAGACTAGTCCGGAGCTAAGGAGTATGTCCTACGAGGAGAGGTTACGGGAAATCGACCTGACGACACTATAAGACAGGATAGATAGAGAAGATATGATAACAACATATAAAATACTGAGAGGAATCGACAAGGTGGACAGAGACAGAATGTTCCTGAGGTGGGATACAGCAACAAGGGTCACAGTTGGAAGTTGAAGACTCAGATGAACCACAGGGATGTTAGAAAGTATTTCTTCAGTCACAGAGTGGTGAGGCAGTGGAATAGTCTGGGAAGTGATGTAGTGGAGGCAGGATCCATCATAGCTTTAGGAGAGGTATGATAAAGCTCATTGAACGGGTACAGTGACCGAGTAGCGGCCAGTGAAGAGGCGGGGCCAGGAGCTGTGAAACGGCCCCCGCAACCCACAACTAGGTGAGTATAACTAGGAGAGTACAGAACCACACCCACACTTGTGCTAATGCGCACACGCCTACAGTCACCCACACTGGTGCCTCCGCCCCCACCCACATTGATGTCTCTGATCACACCCACACTCCCATAACTCCGCCCCCCACCCACACGCCCACACATCCACACACCCACACGACCCCGGTGGCCTAGTGGTAAAGCTCTTGCTTCACGCACGGAGGGCCCCGGGGTTTTATTCCGACGGGGGGGAAACATTTCGAAGTGTTTCCTTACCACACACTCACCACATACATACAACAGGCCTAGTGTCAAATCGACATGTGCCTAGGACAAAAATGGTAACTAACACTCACACCAACACACACCCACGCTGGTGCCTCCCCACGCTCACACTCGTGCTTCTGCCCACATCCACACTGGTGCCACAGGCAGTGTGCACTCAGTTCAACTTGTCATGAGTGTGACCAGCTCTACCTGGAGCTCATTACCTTTGAAACTTGGTCATAATTGTGACCAGATCTAGTTCATTACCGCTGCAACTTATTCAGCTATCAAAACTTTGGAGCCCAGTCCCTGGACCAATTATGTACCTCTGTAATCTTTTGACTACCGCCCACAGGATGGGTATGGGCTGCATAATAAAGATATTATACTAAAAAAACTAGCTGGTGCCTCTGCCCACACCACACACCTACAGTGATGCCTCTGTCCACACTGGTGCCTCTTCCCACACCCACACTGGTGCCTCTGCTCACACCCACACTAGTGCCTCTGCCCACAACCACACACCCACAGTGGTGCCTCAACCCACACCCACACACCCACGCTGGTGCTTCCGCCCGTACCCACACTGGTGCCTCTGCCCACACCCACACACCCATACTGGTGCCTCTGCCCACACCCACATACCAACATTGGTATCTCCGCCCACACCCACACACCAACACTGGTGCCTCCCCACACCAATACCCCAACACTGGTGCCTCCTCACACCCGCACTGGTGCCTCCGCACACATCCACACTGGTGCCTTCGCCCACACCCACACTGGTGCCTTTGCCCACACCAACACTAGTGCCTCTGCCCACACCAACACTAGTGCCTCTGCCCACACCTAAACTGGTGCCTCCGCTCACACCCGTACTGGTGCCTCCTACCATACCCACACTGTTGTCTCCGCCCACACCCACACTGGTGCCTCCGCACACATCCACACTGGTGCCTTCGCCCACACCCACACTGGTGCCTTTGCCCACACCAACACTAGTGCCTCTGCCCACACCAACACTAGTGCCTCTGCCCACACCTAAACTGGTGCCTCCGCTCACACCCGTACTGGTGCCTCCTACCATACCCACACTGTTGTCTCCGCCCACACTCACACTGGTGCCTCCGCCCACAGGGAACAATTTGCCTGAAGCGAAATATTAAACGATGATTCATAATTCCAGTAAATATTTAATACTTCCATGTATTTCCCTAACATCTAATTTGTTCAATATTAACGATATAGTAAAGTATAGGAAGGTTGTGTTGGGGAGGAGGAGGACGAGTACGAGAAGGACGAGGAGGAGGAAGAGGACGAGGAGGAGGAGGAGAGGGAAGAGGGAAGAGGAGGAGGAGAGGAGGAGGAGGAGGAGGAGGAGGGAGGAGGAGGAGGGAGGAGGAGGAGGAGGAAGAGGATTAAAAGGAGGAGAATGTGATATAGTTTGGTCATGAAGCTCTGTGTCTGTGTAAATATTAAACACATTGAGAATATAAGAATCTAATCGTATACTACTAGGAAGTATTTATTCAGCATGTGTAAATTTGAATAATAAAATAATTGTGTAAAAAATGTGATGCTGATTTGATCCTTTCGAAAAATTTTGAGTGAGGGGGGTAGAACGCTGCTATGTGACCCCGGGGGGAGACGCCATATTAAAATTATTGTGGAACACTGGACTGCAAGTGCTAATAATTGGCGTCTTCCGAGGCCAAATTGGTGTATATCGGCCTCACTTCGTAATTTAGAAATTGCTGACCGTTCCTGCTGAAGAATTGGGACGGGAAATTTAGGGAAACCCTCAAAATTCGTCCTTAGCTGGGGCTTACCCATAATAAACAGTATTTTTTGGTTGGCCATCAAAAACCCTTTCTGCTAGGGTGTGTTGGGGTTGTTCCATCAGCTTTAAAGTGTTTTCCCAGTAATTAAATGGTAAGTTTTAAATCCAATTATATTTTTGTACACAAAAACCCCTAACCCTATACATTTTTAATAAAATTTTTAAATTTAATGTCAGGTCGTTTTTTTGTGAAGTGGTGAAATGGGCATCGAAGAGTTATAGTTCAGTGCCCTACTGTAACAAGTTCCCTTATCTCCCAAATAGAGTCTTCGCCCTCTGCCGTCGAGAGGGACGTCGTCTTAGCTGCTCTGAACACCGATCCTCCAGCTGCCCTGCTGCAGTCGGAGAGGACGCCCCGCTGCTCGTTTGTCCTCCAACGATCCCCCTGTGAAGAGCGGAGGGAAAACTTGCTTGCTGTCACTTCGACCCCCATCCCTTCAAGAGGGTAAGGCTATGCTTTGTTCCTCCTTTTACCCCCATCCCCCACCTTATCCTCCCCCACCCTCCCCCCATCCCCCAAACCACTACACTGGCCTATCCACAGAACACTCTCTACACACTGCTGTTTCTGCCTTTCCTGTCTTTTTTTTTTCGGCAACTTCGCCTTTTGGCGATTTAAAACAAGGCATTTTGACCACCCGGGGGTGTTTTTTTTAAAACCCGGTCGATCTTTGCCTTGGGCCCCACCCCCTCCCTCCTGGGGGTGGTATCTTAGGGGCTGCCTTCAAAAGTCAGCTAAAGGGGATACATTTTCCCGGAAATTTAAATTTTCTTTCCAGCATATTATCTGTGTCACAAAATTCCCAGGCAACATCCCTAATATAAGAGTCAGACTTCGTGTCCTGGTGAAAGAAGTCAAAAGAAAATTGACTGCTTGATATTGCCCGGGGGCCCCATGGTTTTTTGATCCCTATGGGGGCTTCTCCCTCTCTCTTCAAGAGGAACTTTCCCTACTAAAGAGGAATGTTTTGCAAATGTGAAGGAGTCCCCCCCATTCCCCTGACCCCGGCACAGCGCTCTGTGTTCGTTGCACGTATAACAGCATCATGCGTGAGCATACTGCTGAGAACTCGTTGGGGAGATCAACCAGGAAAATGAGTTCAAGGTTCTCCAGGCAACAAATTCAACGGAATCGGAACCAACAATCGCTAAATCATTCTTGAGACCCCTGATAGGAGCTTGTTTGTAAAAAGGCCTGAAATTTTTGGCATGAAATGCACACCTGCCGGATTGGGAAAGGTTTGTCCCTTAAATGCTAAATCTCCAGTTTGGGCAAACAAACAAATGCAAAAAAGGAAAAACCCTTTTTGCGTATCTGTGGGGAGAACATGTTCAAAATCCCCTAACAGGAGCAAACCAACATCCTCTGTGGCGATAAGCACCACGCTGTCCCCCCTGGCTCCCCCCCCGGGAAAGGGCTCTTCAGAAAATCCGGACAACAAAGTCAGCACTGAATAACAGAAACACTGATCAGTCACCTCCCATTTACCCCAAGGGCCCCCCAGCCTACCAAGCTCTGGCAGTGCCCCACTGCTCCCCTTTTCACCCAACAATCCCATGCCCCCACTGCTACCACTTAAACCCAAACTGCCTGGAACCACCCAAATCCCACCCACCCCACCCAAACTCCAACCTACTCTCCCCTAGCCCACCCCAAGCTAAAGGCACCCCTTTTCTCCCTTTTCCCCCCTGGCCCCATCCAAGGGGGATTGAAAGCCTCCTTCTATTTAATAAAAAGGAATTTTCAAATGATGCCCCTATTCTGCCCCTCATCAATGTTGTTTGAACCAATGGTTCCATAGTCATAAATACCCAGACATGTCTCTCTTGGGATTTTCCCCCAAAACTCGGCCCCCCCAACCACCCCTCGGGGGAAGTGAGACCCGGCACCGGTTGGGCTGTTACTCTCCGCCTTTGGGCTAACCTAACTGCCCACGGGAAAACCCCCGCCAATGGGCGCCAACTGACCACACAGGTTCAGAACCCACCGTCATTGGGGATGCCCAAAACTGCCCCCCACCCCCTCTCGGGGAGCAGTCCTGGGCAACTGATGTCTTTGAACTGACCTCCCCCAAAACCGTGCCCCCCTTTTCCCAAAAACCGGCTTTTGAGCCCCCAGTCCCCCAGGGACACAGACTGGACATGAGTTCGGGATCGAAATAGTCGGTTTCCCTGATTTACCATTACCTACCGTAAGCCTCTCTATTCCCGGAAAACCCCCGGGATATACCCCCTACCCCCAAACACACTGGTGGCGAAAACCCCTGGGGATGCCCCCAAACGTCCCCCTCTGCTTGCCTTACCGCACGTAAAATAAGGGGGATCACAATTCTGAAAATAACTTCACCATTTCCCAACAACCCTACCAAAAGATTTTGGGAACCAAAACCCAAAAATTATCCTCCTCAATAAAAGCACCAGACCAAACAAAAAAACCCCCCGGTTACTAAACATCAGAAATCCAGGGGGGCCTTTAGTGGGTCCACCTTTGGCTGGGATATAATTCCAACATCCATGTCGAAGGGACAACACCTAGCAATGAACGTGACCTCATAGGCCACTCGTAGGGGGAAACGGCTTTTCCCCCCCCAGACAGCCTCAGGGGGTTTCCCCTTAAAAGTTTCGTCGAAAACCCCCTTCCCCCGCGGTTTTTTAATACCACCCCCTCTCCTGTGGCCCGCCCCCCCGGGTGACCAAAAAAACAACTTTAAACCCCCTTGGGCCCAAAAAATCTATCTTTAAAACCCATTCTTTTTTTGGGGGCCCCCCCAGGACTCCTGTATATCACCAACGGGACTGCGATCTGTTCCCCAAAGTTCCCGGGCGGCAATGGCCCCGACCATATCCCTGTCATAATTAAGTAAACCCCCCCCACCCACCCATCCGCCCAAACCCAAACCCAAAACCCTTGCCCCCTTCGGGTTACCTAAAAAAATATTCTTCTTGAAAACCCACCCCCCTGCAAAGATGTGGGGTCCCTCTCACAAAAATCCCGGGCCCTGAAGCTGCTGCCAACTAACCACCTCCAGGGTTTACCAACAGTACAAACCAATAGAAAAAAAACAGAATAACAATTATCAACTGTGAAGGAACCCCCCCGGCCCCCACTCCTTACTCCAAGAATGGAAGGGTTAACCCAATCCTCAGCACAAAAAAAACCTAGGAAATACCTTTGTCAAGCAATCAATTGGACAACCAGGATTCTGGAGCAAGATCCCAGACTAAAAGCACTCCCCCCAACTCCTCACACACTCATTCACTAATGCGTTGGCGAGGGGGCCACCCCTGATGGGATCAAGTTGTTTGATGAGAAATGTGGAAAAAAAATTTATCTCACAATATCAGCAGAAGATTTAAAACAACCAAATTACTTGGGTCAATGTGGGGTGGCGGGGAAAGGGGGAAACTTAGCCAAATTTCAATTATATCTTCTTTAACCAGAGCACCCCCTCACAAGGCCAATCCCAAAAATGCCCAAGTCATTGGACAATGAAATAAGGCCCCCCGGGCCCTCAGGCATAACAGTAAAAAGATAAAAAACCTCCCCCAATTGCAAGATGTCATTTAAACATCTTTCTATCCTGGGCTGGTATTCCCCCCATCATTTAAAAAAACAAGATGATCTTCATCTCTAAACCCAAAAGGACACCCGTAAAGAAAATTCAGCCATTTTTTACTGAAGTCCTGGGAAATCTTTGGGGAAAACATTTCCAATGATGAAACTACATTAATTTAATCACCTTTTCTCAGAAAAAAAGTTTGGTTTCGGTCCCATCGTGGAACGAGATGCTATCAACTATCATGATGCTGCTGGGCCCGAGGAATCAAGGGCCCGGCCCTTTAGCAAAGGGACGTTCCAAAATTTTCAGCCTCTGGCACGATGGGTTTTTTCGCTGATCACCAGATATCTGGACCTTTTGGCTAATTTCAATTTCCAAAGGCCGAAGAATCATCCCCCTTTTTGGGAAAGGCGGGCCCTTTCACCCCAACAGCTGGGTACCCCAAAGGGTCAGCCACCCCATACTCTTCAAATCTTGTAAATGACCTCCCCAACGAACATTGACACCATCATCACCCAATTTCAGACGACGTATTTTCGGTGTCCCGCCCCCCAAAAAAGGGGGAAAAAAATAAAGGGGAGTAATAGCGAAAATGAATGAAGAATTACGAAGAACTGCTAATTGGGAGAAAAGTGGAGAATCACAACTAACCCAGAAAAAGTCCTCATTAGCACCATTGGCTGTCTCCCAGAAACCATAGAAGACAAAGGAGGTATCTCCATAAGAGGATCACGGGTCGGTATCAGAAACCTAACAAAATGCTGGGATATGAGATCGACAGATTACTTAACTCCACTTCTCACAGCTCTAAAAAGTGAATCTAGCTAAAGCCGCCTCAGCCAACTATTCAGATTCAAAGAAGCACCAACCCACATCAAGAAGCACCTCTACAAGATGATGATCAGACCTCTGTTGGAATATCCTTGCGTACCACTATCACTTACAACTAAAACCAACAGGCTGCGGCTTCAACGAGTCCAGAACAAAGCCCTCCGCTTTATCACTGGGACCAGATTAAGAGACAGAATCAGAACTGAAGACTTACATATACAACAAGAACTCGATGCCATTAATGTAAGGATAGATAAACTAGCGAAAAGACAGCTATACGACATGCAAGAATTATATGTACCGGATAGAGAACACCCCCACAACCGGTAAACACAACCGACTATGTCATCACCACACCTCCCACCGAACCCAAAGAATGACTCTGCAGCAAAGAGTTAGGCGCTACACCCACAATGACAACTACCCACGACCCAGAATCCTGAGTGATCTCCCCGTCGAACCAGAAGAGTGGATACCACCAGTCCCAGTCTATGTTCAACAACATAGATAAATACTCCCCATTTATGGGTGACCTACCTTCTCCAAACTACATATTACAACTACCATTGTAACACCTACGACCTTCCTATTTTAGGACACCACCTCAGAAACTGCTTGAACAACTCCGGGCTAGCTACCAACAACATCAAAAGCCCTTCAACTACCACCTATTGAAACTGCTCCTCCAGTACCGGGCTAACCACCATCAACACCGAATGCCCAGAACTACCACCTTTTGAGCAGCCTTTCCCGAAAAAAAAAAAAAAAAAAAAAAATACTATAAATAGTATGCATTCTGCCAACTCAGTGTCATGCTGTGATACAGTAGTATACCTGTGTGCAACTGATGGGGTGAAGGCATATCCTCCTCATAAAATTTACTTATGTATTACTCTACATACACACACACTTATTATGTTACGCCAAAGTGGATAGGCCACTTACCTTTATAACCCTAACCTCCCCCTTCCCCCACCTATTTCCCAATTTCCATCCTTACCCATCCTTCTTCCTTCCCCATCTTACCGACGCTCTGGTCAATCAAGCTCAAGCTCACCCAAATTACTGGCCCTCTAAGCCTCCTCCAGGTATATTACTCACATAATAATAATAATAATAATAATAATAATAATAATAATAATAATAATAATAATAATAATAATAATAATAATTTTCACAATTATTATTATAATTATCATTATTATTATTATTATTATTATTAATATTATTATTATTATTATTATTATTATTATTATTATTATTATTATATTACTATTAGTAGTAATAGTAGTATTACTATTATTAGTGTTATTATTATTATTATTATTATTATTATTATTATTATTATTATTATTTTACCTGGAATTTACCTGGAGAGGGTTTCGGGGGTCAACGCCCACGCGACCCGGTCTGAGACCATGCCTCGTGGTGGATGACGGTCTGATCAACCAGGCTGTCACTGCTGGCCGCACGTAAACCGATGTACGATCCACAGTCTGGCTGATCAGGTAATTCCTTTAGGTTCCTGTCCAGCGCCTTCTTGAAGACATCCAGGGGTCTATTTGTAATCCCTATTATATATGCTGGGAGGCAGTTGAACAGTCTTGGGCCCCTGACACTTATTGTGGGGAATTGTGTGAGAGAAGTCTATCTGGGACACCGCCACTAGCAATAAACAAACTCCCAGGGAGATGACCGACTCGTATAATTTTACCGCAGTCATTCCCTTTAAGGTATGTGAGAACTTTACCCGCTCCTGGCCGCACCCAAGGGGGTACCTTCAATATCCTCGTTAACCCACTGCACTCTGGACCAGTATAAATAAATCTGAGAAGATCATTTATTATAATTATGATATATTAAATTTAAGTGGACTGTATAGGTTATTAATCAACTGATCAAACAGGAGGAGAGGTAGAGAATACACAGTTAAGTTAACATGACCATCACTCACCTAATTAACAGCATCATAGCGGTGCATAGTAGATCGTTGACCTAGCTAAAGTACATCTACTGTGCGTAACAATATCACTGGCCAATAACAAAGTTGCAAGCAGATTACTTAGCTTTAGATGAGGGAGTCGCTCCGTTGTTGACGTCCTCCTGCGATCTGATTCGATCGCGATGGTAATAGTTGTCTCGTCGAGTCAAGGAAGGTTAATTTCCGTGCACTCTTATACGCCCACGAGACCGGGCGTTAGTTAACATGTGGTTGGTCGGGGTAGCGAATCAGATCCTCTCACTAATCCGACCTTTTGTACTGTTTATACGTATAACTTTACATATTACGTATATCCTGGCTTAATGCCCCACTAGTTTATACACATTCACAGTCTCGATACTTGGATTTCGAGTAGATAACTTGCGATATGTTAGTTCATTTCATCCACATCCAATATGGCGGTCGGGGTATGGCGTACCCGCGCGAGCCTCGCTCGGTACGATCACTCCCTATTTATTTACAACTCTGTTTCACTATATTCACCATTTCACAATATTCATCGAATATATTTCAGTCTCTTCTCAGACGAAAATTCCCCAGCATCAGGGGTTACGACTTTATCCTGCCGTATGGTCATTTCACTCAGTTCAAATAGGCCTATGACCGCGTCACTCGCCGGCGGCACACCTTATTTCACAATTATTGTCCTATTACTGGACCTCCTGGATCGATTGTCCCACTTTATATTCCCCGCATCACTGGATATTCCTCCACATTATGAAAGGAGGTAATTAAATCCGATTTGGTGGGCGGAGTCTCCAAATTCGACAGGCCATCTCACCACCTGATCTCGGGTCGGTAGGCTCGCTATTCACTCTGCCCATTCCCCTCTACCCCCGCTTCCCTGCCCACTTGACGAGGCATCTCGCGCATGCGTGTTAATTCGTTGGTTCTTTTCAGTTAATGTTAAGCCAACAGCAACACATTAATGATATCTACTCATATTGGAAAGTTTATCAATTACAACTTTCGGAAAATACCAATATTTTCCACACTTATTATGTTGTCTCTTAGTGTACTCGTGGCCTCCCTGCTTCTCATTGAAGGAATATTACATCCCCTGCCTAGTGTTTTGCTTTCCTAGGGAGTGATTTTCGTGTGTAAGTTTGGTACTAATCCCTCTAGGATTTTTCCAAGTGTATATTATCATGTATCTTTCCTGCCTGCATTCCAGAGAATGCAAATCAAGGGACTTCAGCCGTTCCCAGTACTTTAGGTGCTTTATCGTACTTATGTGTGCTGTGAAAGTTCTATGTACATTCTCCAGGTCCGAATAACGGTTTTTTCGTGTAAAGGTTGCCTTTTTCGGTCAATATTTTTCTCGTGTAGCGGTCTGTACCAGACCTGTCCACCTGCCTACGCTTGCGCGCCTCGCCGCGCAGGACGCCAGTCTAGCGTTGTTTACACTTGAGTGAACAATGCCCAGCACACTCTTTCAAACATTCACAATACATTTGTTGTGTTTATTGGTGGTTTAGTGATTGTCACTGTGAAATAAGTCACCATTGGTCCAAAGAAGTTTCCTAGTGGCACCCCAGTGGTAGCATTCATGCAGGGAGTGTAGCAGGCACTCAGGGAGTGTAGCAGGCACGCAGGGAGTGTAGCATTCATGCAGGGAATGTAGCATTCATGCAGGGAGTGTAGCATTCATGTAGGGAGTGTAGCAGGCATGCAGGGCGTGTAGCATTCATGCAGGGAGTGTAGCATTCATGCAGGGAGTGTAGCATTCATGTAGAGAGTGTAGCAGGCATGCAGGGCGTGTAGCATTCATGCAGGGAGTGTAGCATTCATGTAGGGAGTGTAGCATTCATGCAGGGAGTGTAGCATTCATGCAGGGAGTGTAGCAGGCATGCAGGGAGTGTAGCATTCATGCAGGAGTGTAGCATTCATGCAAGGAGTGTAGCAGGCATGCAGGGAGTGTAGCAGGCATGCAGGGAGTGTTGGATTCATGCAGGAGTGTAGCAGGCATGCAGGGAGTGTAGCAGGCATGCAGGAAGTGTAGCATTCATGCAGGGAGTGTAGCATTCATGCAGGGAGTGTAGCATTCATGCAGGGAGTGTAGCATTCATGCAGGGAGTGTAGCATTCATGCAGGGAGTGTAGCATTCATGCAGGGAGTGTAGCATTCATGCAGGGAGTGTAGCATTCATGCAGGGAGTGTAGCATTCATGCAGGGAGTGTAGCATTCATGCAGGGAGTGTAGCATTCATGCAGGGAGTGTAGCATTCATGCAGGGAGTGTAGCATTCATGCAGGGAGTGTAGCAGGCATGCAGGGAGTGTAGCAGGCATGCAGGGAGTGTAGGAGGAAGGCAGGGAGTGGGGATTCCCCTTCCAAACACTAACCCCTTCCCCTGTCCTCCTCCCTATCTTCCAGATGCCAGCAACTCTCTTCAATAAAGGTAAGTAAATGTTACTTTAAATGTTTAATTATAAATTTATTACACTACTTTATATATATTTATAAATGTTTTGTGAATGCAAAAGTATAGTTAATCTTTACAAAATTAATTTTTTGTGAATATTTTTGGATGTCTGGAACGGATTAATTGTATTTACATTATTTCTTATGGGAAATAAGATTTCGAGTGTCGAATTTTTCGTGTTGAGGTCTAGCTCCTGGAATGGATTAAGACCGATAGTCGAAGGAACCCCCGGTTTTCGATAGTCTCCAAACTCGCCCTTTTATGTAAGTTTATTTTTGTAAGTGTATTTTTGGGGTCTGAAAGGTCTAATCTAATTTACATTATTCCTTATGGGAATAAATTCGTTTGGTAATGGCACTTGAACAGCATTCTTGAACGAGAAAATTACATAATCCGGGGTCCACTGTACACACACACACACACACACAAAATATTTTTTTAAAAAAAAATATATATATATATATATATATATATATATATATATATATATATATATATATATAATATGGTACAAAAGATTTAAGAGATACAGTGTTGATATAAAGATGGCATATACAGTACACGAGGTGTGAGAGATACATGTCTAGTACATATTGTTACATGTTTGTCACTGATTATAATGCGAAAATCTCATCCAGCTCTTCCGAGCCGGGGCGCGTGCCTAGAATACAGCATGCATTACCCCTCTGAACAGCAGCGCTGAGTCGCTGGAACAGAAAACTAGCTGCCCTGGGATCCCAAGTTACCCTGTTGAGTCTTTTGCCCAGCTCCTTGAGGAACTTAGATGCACTCTTTCCCCATGAGCCAAGGGTCTCTGAGCCTATGGGAACAAACATATAATGATAGGCAAGTTCTCCATATTTTCTCGACTTCTGGGACTCCCTGAAGGTGGCAGCTGCCCCTCCTTCCTCCCTGGTGTATTGGAGATAAGTATCAGCCAAGGTAGATGCACATGTGTAGTCCCACACCACCTGCTTGCCGTCTGTCCAGGCTTGAAGGTTGATACCATATATAGAACCCTCATCCTCAGAGAAGACAATAAACGTACCTCAGGGAGAACTCGAGGTTCTCCCTGGAGCTGTTAGAATATTTTCTTCTCCTACCACTCCCTATATATGTATATGAGTGCTTTATTAATAGACAGAATACATTGACAGAAAACACAAACATGAACATGAATACATTGGTACAATATATCAAAGATTATGAATCTCCTCCAGCTCCTCTGAAGCCGGACGCGAGCCCAGTATGCAGCACGCATTTCCCCTCTGGATGGCCATGCTTAGGTGCTGGAACATGAAAGGGGCTGCCTTTGGGTCCCTGGTGGTCTCGATGAGTCTGGAACCCAATTCCCCATGATCCCAAGGTCTCTGATCCTACTGGGACAAATTGATAATGTTGACTTATGTCCCTGTACTTGCCAATCTTGTACTCCTCCCTGTGGTCAGCAGCTCCTCCCTGTCGCCCGACACTGTGATGGATGTAGGTGTCAGCCAGTGTCGACACACCGGTATAGTCCCATGCTAAGAACTTGCCATTCTTCCAAGGATAGATGGTGATTCCGTCGGGGCGGTTTGCTGGGTTGTTGGTATTGTTGGCTGCTAGTGCTCGGGGCTCTCTCTCGGCTGAGCATCCAACTGTAGCAAGGGTTCTCTTTATGATGTCATTGACTTCATTGTGTCTTGCATGCCAGCCCTTGGTTTTGGAACAGTTTAGACCATGTAGACCATATTGGTCGGCTTGCGCATTGCCGCAAATACATGTATATTCCGTGTGAATTGGGGCAGCAAGGCGCAGGGCCACTCCAATACGGAGGGTCTTAGGGTCGAGGCGTGTTCCCATTGCCAATATGGGAACTGTTTGGAGGAAGTCCCCAGAGTGATGTGCACTCACAGCCAGGAGATGGCCAGTCTCCCTGTTTGATGTTACAGCCCTGAGCATGTTGTCAAGCATCTTTTCAGTGATGGGGCCATCCCAACTTGACTGTTTGTAGGCCAGTTCTGCACTAGGTTTTGGTGCTGGAGCAGCAAGATTCTCCCATTCAGTGATGGCATTGGCATAGCTAGGGTCCTGTATTCCTGCTGAATCACTGAGGTTGTCTGGAAGAATATGTTTTATTAACTCATTTGATGCTATGGAAGAGGATAGGAAAGCTGGTAAGGCAATCTGGGAGGATTTGCGTACTCCCAGCCCCCCAAGCCTGACTGGAAGTGAGGCTTACAACCACTGTCCATCTTCGAGGGAAAGATTCAATACACTCTCTAGCATGGTATTGAGGAGAGAGTCATATTCCTTGAGTTTCGGACTGCTGAAGGCTGGGGAGCATCTCAGGAAGTAGGTAAGTTTTGGGGTTGACAGGCACCTGGTGAGTAGGTAGAAGGCATCATGTGTATAGATTTCTTTCATCCTGCCTTCCCCCCTCAAGGGAGGTTCCTTGATGCTGGTCGGCTCTTGATCGAGGGAATTGGATCTGTGTTCCAGTTCCCTGAATTAAGCCTGAATACCTTCCACATCCCCCCCCACAGGCGCTGCATAATCCTACGGGTTTAGCGCTCCCCCTTGATTGTAATAATAATAATTATCCTGCCTTCCATCGTCCTGAGGTCTGAGATTTTCTTTTCAAGGACCAGGTTGATGGCATTGGGCCCAAGAGGAGCACCGAGGAGAGTGCTGTTGGCTGGAAGTGCCCCTGGTAAAACAGCACTAATGTTCTGGATCATCTGTCGATTGGTAGAAACTATTTCACATTTGGTGGGGTTTAAAGACAGGCCCAGGCTCTCTCCCGTGTCTTTAATTTTCCTGATGTCCTCTAGGATAGATTCTGTAGTGCCAGCTAGGGTACCATCATCCAAGAACCAGATATTGAGCTCGCTGGAGAGCTCTTCTGTGACTTCCTTGATGACCAGACAGAATAGAAAGGGGGCGAGAGGATCCCCTTGTTGCACAACCCTCACAAGAGTCAATTTCATGGTCCCCAAACAAAAGTTTATAAGCCACACTATAACACGATTCTATGAAGGGATAGAGGGAAGGGAAGTGTCTATAAACTGCTTGGAGAGCAGCATCCCTTCTGACTGAGTTGAAAGCATTGGCAAAGTCCAATTTGATTAAGGCTTTTTCATTCGACATGTTGTTGATGTATGCTCGGGCTGCGTGGGCAGCTGCTTCACAGCCTTGTTGAACACCAAAACCGAGCTGAGTTGGTTTCAACATTGCAGCAGCATCTTGACTCACCTTTCTTACTGCAGCCTTGGCGACTAAGCTCCGAAGAGTGTTGCCCACTGCAATGGGCCTGATTCCTCCATCCTTTTTCCGGAGGGCACACAGTGAGGCACCAAAGAAAAGGGGTCTAATGACCTCTGGGACACTGCAAGCCAGGCACACATTGGAAAATTTGGTGAGTTCAGACAGCAACCTCTCAGAAACCTCACCAAGACCTGGATTGAACATTTGTTTTAAGTGTTGTGGCGTTAAACCGGTGAAACCTCCTGCTGAGCCCTGTGGAAATGACATAGCAGCTTTATACACATCGGCGTCTTGTAAGGTTAAATGTTCTTCACCTGCTGCAATGTCAGGGGGGTCAATGTTGGTACTGGGAGCCCTGGGTGGATGTTTGTCCTTCAGGGCTTGTGCTGTAATGACATCCTTAGGAGCGATGGTATCATCACTGGTTATAAGCCTCAGTACTCCGATAGTATTACCCTCTTCTATTATTCTGCTAATTTGGGCCCTGATTTTTGAGGCGTCAGGTGTCCTGTTGTTGACATTTGCCCGGCGGGTGTTTGATGCCCTGGGGGGGGGGGATGAACGAGGCTGTCATCTCTGGGGAATGCATTTATTGCCCTAATAACAGATGTTGCTAGTGACTTGTCCCTCCTTGGTGGGACAGCCCAACAGGCATTGCCAAATAGCAATAGGTTGTGCCAGGATCCATTGTTTGCAGGAGTATCGTTGACTTTCTTCAAGAGGTCAGCGAATTTGCTGGCAGCTTGATGGCGAGCTTCTTTGGGGATGTGTGTCAGCATCCTGGTGGATGTTAATTTGATTGCAGCTTTTAGGTCCTCTGTAGAGGTGAAGTCAGGGTAGCTGTCAGCTCTGTCTGCTGGGAGGGTTTGTTGGCTGTTCCCATTTGGAGCCCTCCTGGAGCCTAGACATCCATTGTGTGCACGGATGTTGTCAGTTGAGGGATTGAGTGCACATTCCCTATGGCACACCTGGCAGATGCCTCGTGGACGGGTTCCAAGGCGTTGGCTCTGTCGTGGAGATTCCTGGGAACCCGGCACTTCTTGTGAC
Organism: Cherax destructor; assembly: GCA_009830355.1. Lineage (NCBI taxonomy): Eukaryota > Metazoa > Arthropoda > Malacostraca > Decapoda > Parastacidae > Cherax > Cherax destructor. The sequence continues at coordinate 23,328 of WNWK01018434.1, forward strand.
ATTGTGGGTGTGGGAGGGCGCCAGCTGTGGGGTAACGGGTGAAAGACAGCATGGATGCATGGGAGATGAGGGTGGGAGAGTAGGGAGTAGGAGTGCGAGTAATTAGTGATGCACTAAACGGCAACACCCTTGGTCAGGAAGTCAGTAGGCCTAGACCAGGATGTGGGGAGGGGACCAGGGATGGGGGCGAGGGGAGTGGCCCCATCTGTTCACTTAAGATGCACATCACTTACTTTTGCTAATTGTTATACACTTATCATTCTATTTAGAAACAACCTCGCCATTTGGCACACTGATCACCGTGTTCTCACTGTTAACCGAGGTGGTGTTCTGTTCATCATCCAATGACGAGTCCTGGGCGACCACTCTCTGTGGAAACTTTTTTAGTCACTACAAGTTCCACAGGGTAAGTGAGCCGCTAGGAGCCTTAAAACATACCGTGGATCGGCCCTCGGAGTTTATAAACCCACACACCCAACAAAACAACTACACACTCCAGCTTTTGAAGGTGACTATTATGTATATTTTAATTGATAGATTTATCCACCTAGGAACACCTAGGCAAGTTTGTACAGATAGAAACTAATAGTAGGATTATTAAGGCAACATTAGGTATTAATACTGTAGCTCTAGCACCCTAATATAGGTAGTTATAGGCCTGAATAGGAAAGCATTAGGTTATGTTAGCTAGAGACAACTGGCAGCCCACACTTGAATCTAGGCAGTGTGGTGGTCAGAAATTGTGACCTACGTTCTTCCCAGACCAGACTCCACACGAACAAGACGTGCTGAAATTAGGCAGCACCCCCCACGTGACCCAACATCTGTCCTGGGGCCCTGGAGGAGATCCCGAGTACCGTGGAAATCTGCCTCCATCCAGACCCATTACAGTAAGACTAGGCTTTCTTTCTCTCAGTATCTGGCCAGTTTTCTGGGGAAACGTTAGTGAAGTTATCTGTGGGTCTTAAGCAGACGGAAACCTTTGTGTTGGTATGTACCAGCGTCGTCTCTTAAGTTCAGTCTGGAAGCTAGTGTTACTTACTGCATATATTACTCAAGGGACATCCTAGTAACCAGGGAACTCTGAGGTGCAGGCAGGACACTAATTACCCCATCTTTTGCAGACAAAGTTTCTCCACTGCACATGGTGTTAGGAGGGGTTATATATAAGGAAGACCAGGACATATACCCACCCTTTTCTTTCAAGTAAGTAATCTCCCTTCCAGTATTGTGTAGGCAGCGTGGGATTCCCCTTACTGCAATTAGATAGAAATTTGTACCATAGCCACTTGTAAGTCTGAGAGAAGTGTCTCAGAGTGTCGGTGTCAACAGTGCTTGCCCAGAGTGCAACTTACAAGAGGCCAATCCAAACAAGTTTCTATATTGGTCCTTCGATAACCGAGATGTGGAATAGCTAGTTTAGCAGACACACTAGTCTTAATTTGCTAGGCCACAGTTAATGTACCAGTCATTTTCGAAGCTAGGTTAGTTTTCACACCTAGGCCCAAAGACTTACTCAGGCTAGGTTAAGCTAACTAATCAGAAGTTATTATTTACAGTAATCTACAGGCAGGCCAAATAGGCTAGTTAAGCTGTGAGTTTATTTAGTTACAGTGATTACAAGTAAGCCAGGTTAGGAAACTTGCATATTTAATTACTCACAGTGAATTGCAGGCAGCCACAGTTAGGGTAGGCCTCTGCAATAATTATAACAGTTATAACAGCTAGGTCAGATTTAACCTAGCTATTATTTACCTTGCAAGCTAGATTCAGGCTAGTTGCACACTAATTTCAACAGTGATAAAGTTAGGCTAGGTGTTACCTTCACCAGCTAACTACAATAATTGTCTAGGCTCAGTTAAGCCAAAGTTAATTACACAATATTACTTATTTACTGTTTATAATTTGATTTACTGAATTTATTTTGTGATTATCCAAGTGAATTTAATTTACAAAGACTACATATTTTTACTGTGTGAATTTATTGTACTATTTGACTTATTTAATTTGTGATTTGCTAGCTCAGTCCTGTAATTATTTACTATTGTGTACAGTGAGTTGCTAGGTTAAGCTTTCATAACAACAAGATACATTTTGGTTGGGTTTGAGGGTTTCCAGTGTACATTCTTTCTGAGTTAAGTCAATATCAAGCTTGTTGAGGAGCTTTGGGTCTCACTTATTCTCACCTAATACCGTATCGTACTGTGGGGTGGGCTAATTAAAGTACAAATTAGTGACACGCTCTTAACTAAACCACAACAATGACGAGGGAGAATCAGAGAGTACCTGCCCCATCTCTAAGTCAGCTAAAGTGGTCTATGAGTGCACACAGGAGACGCGTAGTCAAGGCGTGTAAGGAGAGTCAAGATAACAGACAAGATGCATATATAGATCATGAAGATCTGGAGAAGTGTTTAAAGCTTTTAGAGGAAAGGCTAGCAGACTTTGAGATAACCTACAAAGAGTGTGAGGCAGGAGCCCTTGCAGCAGAGGAATCAGGGGATATTGTACAGGAAATTCAGGAGGACTATGACGAGCATGAGGCTCAATGTAAAGCGGAGATGAAACTCTGCAAAAGGCTAATGAAAACATTGAAGGCTGATGCAGCAGGGGCAACAAATAATAGTACAAGGCACGCAGGCCACCACAGTCCCCCTAGAGTGTTACCCAGATTACCTACATTGAACTTACCAATGTTTGATGGAACTTTGACAGAGTACAGTGGACCCCCGAGTTTCGTAAAAACTTCACTCCTGAAGTCTGCTCAAGTGCCATTACCGAACGAATTTACTCCCTTAAGGAAAAATTTCACTTAGGTTAGTCTATTTCAGACCCCCAAAAATACACTTCCACAAGAACTTACAAAATTATACTTACATAATTGCACGATTTCCGGGGTATTCGTTAACCGAGGGTCCACTGTACATTGCTTTCTGGGATCAGTTTAAATCACAGATAGATGACAGGGATGATTTGTCAGATGCCACCAAATTACAGTATTTACGTTCACAACTCAAGGGTAAAGCCCTGGACTTGATCCGGCATTACCAAACCACGGATATTAATTATCAACATGCCAAGGATCAACTAAAGAATACGTATGGCAACACAGAGGAGATAATGATAGCTATATTTTATCGATTGTCCGATCTTGAGGTTTGCCGTCATGACCGTCAGAGCTTAGAGAAGTTCCAAATCGAAGTTATGAGTTTGACAAATAGTCTCAAAGATCTATATGATTGGGGTGACGCAGAATGGATGGTCAGCCAGACGATCCAAAGGAAACTAGCTAGCACTACAGTACACGAGTTACATTTGAAGTATAGGACTAACCGGTTCACAGTACAACAGATCGTTGAGGGGTTGGGGGATATCGTGATTCACCTGAGTATAGGTGAGAGAGAAAGGTCACTGCCATCATCACATAAACAAACAGTTAGTTACTCAGAAAACTCGAGAGATAGAACTAAAGCACCCCCCCACTAGAATTGGCACCTATTATGCCCAAGACAGGTCCTCAACCAAGGGGGAAATCACTAAGATGACCAGCACTAAGACATGTGTGTTCTGCGAAGGTGAACACACTAGCACGAGTTGCTCTCGGTATGCAACACTGAGCAGTAGGCGGCAGAGACTAAAGGAGTTGCAGCGATGCTTAAGGTGTTGTGGAAGACATGAGGCAGAAGATTGCCAGTCACATCTTTCAGAGTGCTATAATTGCCGGAAAGGTAAGCACCATACTGCACTATGTCACAACAATTTAAGGGGACCCCAGGCTAGTAGGGACGTTTCTCCAGTAGAGATAGAAGGCGAGCCCGAGCCTGAAGTGGTAGCCAGCATGATTAGTATGGGCAAAGTCTCTAATCTGAGTGAGAAGCACAGAGCTGCTGCCCTACCTACAGTCATGGCAGGGGTTGTGAACGGGAACAGAACCGAAACAACCCGATTATTCTTCGACTCAGGGGCACAAGTGTCCATGATAACAGAGAAGTTGGTGGCTAGGTTAAAGTTGAAGGTCACCGACAAATTTAATGCGACATTGGGAGGTGCTATAAGTTAGGGCCCACCCAAGTCTTATGATGTTGTGGATGTCACTGTTAAACTGGGTGGACATCGCAGAAATATTACAGCTCTGGTAGTAAATACGTTACCTGCGGCTATTACGACCAGAGGTCTTGCAGCAGCAACCAAGCGATTGAAAGACCTTGGTGTGAAGCTGGCAGACCAGGACATTACCACTGACACAGTCAGAAATGTAGGTATCCTGGTGGGAGCCAACTATCTTGATGACTTCCTGTCCACACGACGGACTGTTAAGGAAGGAATTGGGTTATACAGATCCCCAGTAGGATATATCATCAGTGGCAGAATTCCTCATGAGTTCCCTGCAACGCCAGAGAGGGAGGAAGTTCACACCATGATAGCTGGGGGAGTAGTGATAATGAATGTTAGTGTACACAACGAACCGCCGGGTAAGCCAAACCAAGTAGGAAGTGACGAACACTTAGCCACCTTGGGGAGACACTTTTATGGGGTACCTAAAGAGGGAGATAGATTGTCATTAAACCCAGGGAACCTCGTATCAGTGAGAAGAAGGGCTACCTGGGAATATAGGCCACTGGGTGGGAAAGTACGAAGCTGCTCAGACAAGGCTAGACATGTGAAAGACATTAAAGTTAAAGGGAAGGGTTGTTAAGATCACCGGAACCCATAAGTTTACACCCCCAGCAATCCACACGGCGGAAACTGGACAGTCGGAGTTAAACCAGAGTCTGCTCGACGAGTGGCCGGACGCACTCGTGTCCAGGGCCCGCCGTAGGGCTTGCGGAAGGTGAAGCTTGAGCGTAGACTCACCTTTACCTTCGCTGGCGGGAGGATGTGGAAACTTTTTAGTCACTAAAGTTCCACAGGGTAAGTGAGCCGTTAGGAGCCTTAAACATACCGTGGATCAGCCCTTGGAGTTTATAAACCCACACTCCCAACCAAAACAACTACACACTCCAGCTTTTGAAGGTGACTATTGTGTATATTTTAATTGATAGATTTATCCACCTAGGAACACCTAGGCAAGTTTGTACAGATAGAAAATAATAGTAGGATTATTAAGGCAACGTTAGGTATTAATACTGTAGCTCTAGCACCCTAATATAGGTAGTTATAGGCCTGAATAGGCAAGCTTAGGTTATGTTAGCTAGAGACAACTGGCAGCCACACAAATCTAGGCAGTGTGGTGGTCAGAAATTGTGACCTACGTTCTTACCAGACCAGACTCCACACGGAGAAGACGTGCTGTAACACAACAGCATCCCCACGTGACCCAACATCTGTCCTGGGGCCCTGGAGGAGATCCCGAAGTACCGTGGAAATCTGCCTCCATCCAGACCCATTACAGTAAGACTAGGCTTTCTTTCTCTCAGTATCTGGCCAGTTTTCTGGGGGAAACGTTAGTGAAGTTATCTGTGGGTCTTAAGCAGACGGACGCCTTTGTGTTGGTATGTACCAGCGTCGTCTCTTAAGTTCAGTCTGGAAGCTAGTGTTACTTACTGCATATATTACTCAAGGGACATCCTAGTAACCAGGGAACTCTGAGGTGCAGGCAGGACACTAATTACCCCATCTTTTGCAGACAAAGTTTCTCCACTGCACATGGTGTTAGGAGGGGTTATATATAAGGAAGACCAGGACACATACCCACCCTTTTCTTTCAAGTAAGTAATCCCCCTTCCAGTATTGTGTAGGCAGCGTGGGATTCCCCTTACTGCAATTAGATAGAAATTTGTACCATAGCCACTTGTAAGTCTGAGAGAAGTGTCTCAGAGTGTCGGTGTCAACAGTGCTTGCCCAGAGTGCAACTTACAAGGGGGCAATCCAAAACAAGTTTCTATAATTGTCGTGTGGGTATTGGGAGAGCAAATATGGTTGAAGTAAACTCATGGATGGATGGTGAAGTAGGTATATTACGTGAGAGAGAGAGGTACCCCAGTACGTCTGGTCCAGCCTTAGGTCTGCGTAGGAATGAGAGGGAGGCCCGTGTCTGAGAACACACATGCGCAGGCCTATGACATCACACGCAAAGGGACCAGCTATATAAAGCTAAGATGAATTCTAATACACTACACAAGTGTATACATATTACTGACATGACAGCTCGGCCATGTTACGTATGACGTCTCGGCATACTAGACAATTCTATAAGCTGAACAGACAGGTGGCACTGGGGTGAATCTATACAATAGCAAACACATTATAACTTAGAACTAATCAAGACAAATATAACTGGATTAAATCGACTGAATAAATAGTAATAACTATTCTTACTATCACACTTCTTGAGTTAATGGTTCTTAAGAGAATTTTAATGGATCTTGAGATAATTGTACAATTTCAGCTGACAAAATTGATCGATTGATCTATATTCATGCACTCTACAGATTCTGAGACGGAATAAATATATTTACAAAAGATATTTTAACAGAAATAGACTCGACGAGTATGGGTCATACTGCTAAATCTCAGAACTCGGAGGGAACATGAACACACACAAAAAAATTCTAGATATTGAACATCTAATAACAAAACACACAGTCGATAATTTCTCTTAACTCTATCATCTAGTTATACAGACTATTTACATTCAACCCCCATTCTGCTAGGGTAAGATTTACATATGCAGAATGGTTATCATCTCTGGGTGGATCAAAATCTTTTGCAATTGGCAACTCATACCTAGGTTGATTAGCTTCTACATGGGTATTTACACAAGAAACTTTAAGATTTTTCAATACTTGTCGTGTACGCAAGGAATAACGACATTCAGGTTGTTCCTCTGACTCACTACTAGAAGTTGAAGGTACAGGGTCAGTCGGATTATCATTGTCAGTCACAACAGTCTGGTTGTCAGGGACTTCGTCTTCGTCACATACTAACTTCATATGATCTAAATGAGATTCTTTACACTGACCCGTACTAATTTCTCTAACTTTATACTTCTTGCCATTGATATGTTCGACTACTCGATATGGGCCGACAAACTTTTGGTCTAGTTTAGGCATTGCAGAAGTTTTATCAAAGTTAGTAATCATTACTCTTGAACCTACTTTAATTTTAGTCGGTTTAGCTCGAGAATTAGTTACTCTAGTAAATTCTGCTGTTGACTTATGAAGCGTTTCACGGATTCTTCTGAAAACACTCTGAGCTTGGCTGGTACGAATTGCTATGAAATCATCAGGATTATACGATGGTTTGGGATTAGAATATAGTAGCTCATAAGGCAAACTCTTGTTAACACCATACAAGGCATAATGTGGTGTATCACCTATAGAAGCATTAAAAGCAGAATTTATTGCACATTGAACATCAGGTATAACTTCATCCCAGGTTGAACTATTGGGATTGACAGTGGCTCTCAAGACATCAAGTACTTTTTTATTGGTTCTTTCTGCTAAACCATTGCTGGCAGGATGGTGGGGAACAATTATTGATTTAGTAATTTTATACAAGGCACATAGGTTTTCTAGAATCTCGTTGCAAAACTCACCTCCATTATCAGACACTAAGGATTTAGGGGTGGTATGTCTACAGATTATACATTCCTTAAATGCTTTAGCTACTGTCTCGGCAGTCTTATCTGGAATAGGAACTAACTCACAATATCTGGAGAAATGATCGACCATCATACACAGATGTTTATTGCCTTGTGTCTTACATTGAAAATTGGTTAGCAAATCTATTGCAACTCTTTCCCATGGCTCACTGGTAGTGGGATACACTTGGATAGGATTGGGACCATTGATATTACCTTTGTGTTTCATACAAACACTACACTTCTTAACATACTTGGTAATATCAGTTGCCATAAGAGGCCAAAAGTACTTCAATCTGGCTTGTTTAATTGAACGATCCATACCAGGGTGTGCAACACCTGGTGCGTCATGAACTAGCTGTAAGGCTACTTTCACTAGTGACTGAGGAATTACTAACTAGTATACATGTCTACTAGGTGTTCCCAGCTCGGTTATGCTATACAATAATTCTTTGTTTGTAACAAAGTCACTGATAGGTGCTGGTGGCTTCACAGTAAGAATAAGATCATCCTTGAGCAGGAATCGAATCACACCAGACTACATGGGATCTGTTCTTTGGGCATTCTTTACATCCTCAGCACTAAATGGAGGATCAGCAGTTACTACACTGACATGACGCGATAAAGCATCAGCAACTACATTTGACTTGCCAGGTAAATGTTCAAAGGTAGGGTTGAACTCTTGGATAGTCAAAGACCATCTGGCTAGTCTTCCAGTAGGTTGTTTATTCTGGAATAATGGTATTAGAGGTGCATGATCTGTCAAGACATGGACAGGGTACTGATATATTGTCTCTGAAGTGTTTTAAAGACCACACTATTGCTAAGGCTTCGTATTTACTATCGATTTTCTGTGCAAGGACTGCACTAATACCTATGGAACTAGCATCAGTGGTTAAGTAGAAAGGTTTTGTAAAATCTGGGAATTTCAGGATTGGAGCAGAAGTTAATCTTTCTTTCAAGGTTTGAAATGCTTTTTCCTGACTGAAGGTCCAAACAAATGGAGCATCTTTCTTAAGCAACTCAGTTAGAGGAGCTGCTATCGAAGAAAAATTGGCAATATATGATCATTAAAAACCTGCTAAGCCCACAAAGGATCTTACGGCATCAGCAGTTTTGGGAGTTGGAAAATTCAATACTGCATTTACTTTACTTTTGTCAGTCGTAACCCCTCTAGGAGTGACTACGTGACCCAGAAACTTAATTTCTGATCTGAAAAATTGATATTTAGACAGTTTGATCTTTAGATTGGCTTCTTCAAGCTTACCCAGCACCTTCTCCAGTCTTTCTAAATGCTTATCTACATCCTCGGACATAACAATTAAGTCATCTAAATATACCATTAGTTCTTTGCCTATGAGGCCTCTAAAGATGTTGGTCATAAGCCTGGAGAATGTGATAGGTGAGGATCTTAATCCGAACGCCATACGCAGGAAGTGATAATGACCTGTAGGCGTCGAGAATGCTGTTAACTCTTGGCTGTCCTCGTGAAGAGGGACTTGCCAAAACCCTTGTAACAGATCGATGGTCGAGAAGACTTTATTATCTCCAATATTACGTAAAAGGTCACCAAGTACAGGAAGTGGGAAACGATCTGGGATAGCTTTTGCATTTAACTTCCTAAAATCAATCACTGGGCGCCAAGTACTGTCCTTCTTAGGTACTAGGATCAAGGGCGCATTCCAGGGTGAGTTGCTAGGTGCGATAACACCATCATCAAGCATCTGGTTGATTAATTCATCTGCGACAGCAACTTGTGAATGCGGCATTCTGTATGCAGGTACATAAATTGGTCTGGTACCAGGTTCAAGTGGGATACGATGGGACAATAGGTTCCTTATACCCATCTTCTCACCTGGTAAGGCAATTGCTTTACGGTGTTTATTCAACAAATGCAACAACCATCTGACTTCGTCTGGGAAGTCAGTGGGAGCTAAGTCTTTCTCGTCTACTGGTGGAATAGAATGATCCGGTGAAGTGGATGGATCCTCCCCGGTTGAAATAGCACCGACCCACTGGTCAGGTGACAACTCATCCGCAACCTGAACAGGGTAAGGATAGTGAACAAGGTCAACAATATTGGTATTGGCTCTGAGTCGAACACTGTGACCCAAGGTATTAGCGACAAGCAGGAATATCTTGCTGTCTTGGACAGTATGTAAAGATGGCTCAACAAATAAACCCTTTACTCTGCAGGAATCACTGTCAACTAGAACATTATCACCATCTGGAACACAAGGGACAACAACAGACACTCTAGTGAGGGCACTAGCTGCTACAGATATCTCTTTCTGCAGACGGCAAGTGACATCAACAAGAGATGGCATTACTAATTTCAAATAATCATCTTCCAACAAGGCGTCCCCTGTGGAGAAACTACTACTTGAAGTAGTCAGCATTGCAGAGATAGCCTCAGCACTCAAGGCTGTCCGGGGTACCTCCGGCACCTGAGCAGGCTGGGTACTATCTTGCATGTCTAAAATTGTTGAGGGTGGAACAGACTGGGGTGACAGGGTTTCCAGTGCCTGACCACTTGGTAATGCTACTAGATAAAGCATCATCTTGCAAGAACCTAATCCGATCTGTAAACTCTGCAGCTGTATGGCAGACTTCGGATCCATGTTGGTAACCCCAAAATGGTACAACTAGGTCATCAATTTGTGCCTGCCATCAGTAAGGATCAAGCACAATTCGGAAATCTCGCATGGCAGCAAATCTGAGTAGAAGGTCACCAGGGTAACTAATCTTATCAACGACAAGGAAGGAGGCAGTTAAATCTCTACCTTGGATGGAGAAAGTAAGAGATGTCCGACCTCTGACACATAAGTGAGAACCAGCCACACCACTAAGGGGAGGACACATGAGTTGGTTCTACGAGGAGGACATGTTTTAGCTGCTTATCCCTAAACAAATTAGACCTGATGATATCAACTTGTGCCCCAGAATCCATAAACACATGGACAGGTGCACCATACACAGATGCTTCTACTAAAGGCCTCTTTAAGGGGGGCTCCTTGTCACAGTAAAGAGGCTATCGGTCTGAGGAATTGGACTTCTTGGTCTACTTCCTCAGACCGAACCTAATTACCCCCCAATCCCCCCTCCCTTTTTACCAACTTCCCCATCCTCCCTTTTCCCTTTCCTCCTCCTCCTCCTCCTCATCCCTCCCTTATTTCCTTCCCAGTTTTACCCTGGGAGCTTCTCTCCTCAGGCATTCTAGTTCCTAGGTAGAAGGAAGGGTATCGTGGTCCATCCCATTCCATTGAGGTCCTTGGCGGTGGTGTAGTTTGCCTTGGAATCTGGATCGCCTGGGGATGTCCCGATCCCTCTCCGGTCACCCGGGGGGGGTGGCCTTGGGTATCTTTCGGGCGACGGGTGTATCTCTGGAGGCCACCTTTCGGATTCCAGGGGTGGTGGCTGAAGGCGGTATGCTTTGTGGCGGATATCCAGCCGCCCTCTCTTTTGTCCGCCGAGATGGCTCGGTGGATGTGAGGTTGCTATCCCGGATTGCTGGTTTACTGGCATGAAGGGTAGGGTATGGCACGGGTTCCATGCTGCATCTGCACCACTTGCAGTGTTGAGGTCCTCTTGGGCACGGAGGGGGATTTACGCTCCCTTTCATTCCTCCTAGGAGCTATTCCTCCACGTTCCCCCCTTTTTTTTATTCTTTTTTTTATTTTTATTTTCTTTTCTTTCTTTTTTTCTTAAAAATAAAAGAAAAAGTAACTAACCATGGCTGACCCAATCCATGAACCCACTACCCCGGGCCCTTTCCTGATACCGCACCCAGTACTGACCCTGCCTTGTTAACGGATGACTCTTTGGACACCTCTCATGCCCCTGTACCTCTTGCTGGTGCTGGTTCGTCACCTGCTTCAGGTACCAGGGACCTGACTGGCCCTTTCGATACGTCTGACCTTCGCTCTTCTCTGACCTTGATTCTGGCTTCTCCCTCGACGGTGCGGCAATTTTCGAATCACTCGCCCGTTTCCCATCGGACCACCCCCGGTCCCACACCCAAACGACCAAGACCCACACATGACGATTCAACACTCCCTTCTCGTTCATTACAGAAACGACAAGCTCGTCACGCACTCCCCTTAAACTCTGTTTCAAACTACTCAATGGACGAAGTTTTTTACTCTGAGACCGACTTCTCCTAATACCTATCTTTCAGACCATAGTATTGGTAAAGCTCTGCTACACCATGTTGGTAAAGACATCTCATTTCACACTCTCAAGAGTGGCACTCGCATCATCACGGTCCAGAATGCTGGCCAAGCTCGCGATCTTTCTCTTCTTACAACCATAGATTCTGCTCCTGTTACTATTGACAAGCACCATTCTCTCAATTCTTGTTGTGGTTCTGTCATTTTGCCCCACACCATTGTCCAACAGAATTTCCAGACATGTGGTGATGACATTTTAGAGCAGCTTGAGCTCCAAGAACTCCCTATCCTTAAAGTTGACACTTTTGTCCTCCCCGCCAATAAGCGAAGACGTTATCCTTGCAATATAGCTCATTTAACATTTGACTGCCGTGAAATACCACCTTCAGTTTACATTGCAGGTCAATGTTTGCAAGTCCGAAAGGTGACCCCTACACCACAACAGTGTAGAAACTGCTGGCGTTTTGGTCATCCAGCGAAATATTGCAGATCCTTGGCCAAATGCCCAGTCTGCGGTGCTGACGACCATGCCAGTTCTTCTTGTACTCTACCTCCCTCTTGCCTTAACTGTCATGAGGCACATCCGTCGTATTATCGCCGTTGTCAGGTTTACCTGAATGAGCGGGAAATCCGTTGTCTCAAAGAGGCGGAAGGCTTCTCATATGCTATGGCCGTCTCTCATCTACGCCTTCAAGGGAGACTTCCCGCATTCCCTATTCTCTAATTGCTAAACGTCGCCCCGCTTCTGGGGTCCCAACTTCCACGGCTTCCTCTGTGGTTGCCTCATCCTCAATCACCCCTGTTTCGAATCCTTTTAATATTCTTGGCTCCGAGGTCCCTACCTCGGCTTCCCATACTGTCCACACTCCTTCCTCTACTCACTCGCACACTTCTGAGTCTACACGTCCTCGTCCTTCACCTAAACCTCAGTGCCCCCCTTCTCATAAGCCTGGCAAAAAATCCCTACTGCCAGGTTCTTCGCCTCTGCCTAGTTCTATAACGTGTGTGGAGGTTCATCCTCCTCCTCATACACTACTTTCATCCCCTGTCCCCTCCCAAGCCCCTTCGACAGTTTCCTCTTCTATCTCCTCGCCCTCTACTTTAGTACAGTCTATAGACTCCCCGATCATTGCTCACTCTTCTTCCATTTCTAATGTAGTCCCACATTCTGCATCTTTGACTTCCGAAACACTGGAAGCTATTGCAGAATATATTTCTGGACCGATGATGGACACTACTCCACCTGAGGTTCCTCATCTCTCTTCTTCGTCTCAACCCCCCCTTCCTTCACAACGTCCTCCTCCTTCTCTGATTACAGGTCTTCCGCTACCTCCACATGTGGACTTTTCTAACCCTAGTCCATAGATTCCTCTCACTTCACTTATATCTTTCTCTCCATAAATCATGGCTTATTTACAGTGGAATATCCGAGGCCTCAGGGGTAACCGGGGTGAGCTTCAGGTACTCACCTATTTGTGGTTGCAGGGGTCGATTCATAGCTCCTGGCCCTGCCTCTTCACTGATTGCTACTAGGTCCTCTCTCTCCCTGCTCCATGAGCTTTATCAAACCTAGTCTTAAAACTATGTATGGTTCCTGCCTCCACTATGTCGCTTTCTAAGCTATTCCTCTTCCTGACAACTCTATGACTGAAGAAATACTTCCTAACATCCCTTTGACTCATAGGAGTCTTCAACTTCCAATTGTGACCCCTTGTTTCTGTGTCCCCTCTCTGGAACATCTTGTCTCTGTCCACCTTATCTATTCCTCGCATTATTTTATATGTCGTTATCATGTCTCCCCTAACCCTCCTGTCCTCTAGTGTCGTCAGGCCGATTTCCCTTAACCTTTCTTCGTAGGACAATCCCCTTAGCTCTGGGACTAGTCTTGTTGCAAACCTTTGCACTTTCTCTAATTTCTTGACGTGCTTGACCAGGTGTGGGTTCCAAACTGGTGCTGCATACTCCAGTATGGGCCTGACGTATATGGTATACAGAGTCTTGAATGATTCCTTAGTGAGGTATTGGAACGCTATTCTTAGGTTTGCCAGCCGCCCGTATGCTGCAGCAGTTATCTGATTGATGTGTGCCTCAGGAGATGTGCTCGTATTATACTCACCCCAAGATCTTTTTCTTTGAGTGAGGTTTGCAGTCTTTGGCCACCTAGACTATACTCTGTCTGCGGTCTTCTTTGCCCTTCCCGATATTCATGACTTTACATTTGGCAGGGTTAAATTCAAGGAGCCAGTTACTGGACCAGGCTTGCAGCCTGTCCAGGTCTCTTTGTAGTCCTGCCTGATCCTCGACTGATTTGATTCTTCTCATTAACTTCACATCATCTGCAAACAGGGATACTTCTGAGTCTATCCCTTCCGTTATGTCATTCACATATACCAAAAACAGTACAGGTCCTAGGACTGACCCTTGTGGAACTCCACTCGTCACAGGTGCCCACTCTGACATCTCGTCACGTACCATGACTCGTTGTTGCCTCCCTGTCAGATATTCTCTGATCCATTGCAGTGCTTTTCCTGTTACATGTGCCTGATCCTCTAGCTTTTGCATTAACCTCTTGTGAGGAACTGTGTGGAACGCCTTCTTGCAGTCCAAAAAATGCAGTCTATCCACCCTCTCTCTCGTGTCTTACTTCTGTTACCTTGTCATAAAACTCCAGTAGGTTTGTGACACAGGATTTTCCTTCCCTGAAACCGTGCTGGTTGTCGTTTATAAGCTTGTGTCTTTCTAGGTGCTCCACCACTCTCCTCCTGATGATCTTCTCCATGACTTTGCATACTATACACGTCAGTGACACAGGTCTGTAGTTTAATGCCTCGTGTCTGTCTCCTTTCTTAAAAATTGGGACTACATTTGCCATCTTCCACGCCTCAGGTAGTTGCCCAGTTTCAATGGATGTGTTGAAGATTTGTGTTAGTGGCACACACAACATCTCTGCTCCTCTCTAAGGACCCACGGAGAAATGTTGTCCGGTCCCACCGCTTTTGAGGTATCGAGTTCACATAGCAGCTTCTTCACCTCCTCCTCGGTTGTGTGTATTTCATCCAGCACTTGTTGGTATACCTCCTTATTCTGAATTCCTGGAGTCCTACCTGTCTCCTGTGTAAATACTTCTTTAAATCTCATGTTGAGCTCCTCACATACCTCTTGGTCGTTTATTGTGAACTCCCACCTTCCTTTCTCAGCCTGATTACCTGGTCCTTGACTGTTGTTTTCCTCCTGATGTGGCTATACAACAGCTTCGGGTCAGACTTGACTTTTGATGCTATATCATTTTCATATTGTCGCTGAGCCTCCTTCTTACCTGTGCATATTCGTTTCTGGCTCTTCGGCTAATCTCTTTATTTTCCTGGGTCCTTTGTCTTCTGTACTTTTTCCATTCTCTATTACACTTACTTTTTGCCTCCCTACACCTCTGGGTGAACCAAGGACTCGTTCTGGTCTTCCCATTACTTCTGTTTCCTTGGGGACAAACCTCTCCTCTGCCTCTTTGCATTTGGTTGTCACATATTCCATCATTTCTTTTACTGGTTTTCCTGCCAATTCTCTCTCCCACTGAACGTCTTGTAGGAAGTTCCTCATGCCTGTGTAGTCCCCCTTTTGTAGTTTCGTTTCTCCTTTCCTATTCCTGCTCCCTCGCCACTTGTAGCTCAACTATATAATCAAAACACAGAACCAAATGATCACTAGCTCCAAGGGGCCTTTCATACGTGATATCCTCGATGTCCGAACTACTCAAGGTGAATACTAGGTCCAGTCTTGCTGGATCATCCCCACTCTCTCTCTGGTAGTGTCTCTAACATGTTGATGCATGAGGTTTTCCAGTACCACATCCATCATCTTGGCTCTCCATGATTCAGGACCCCCATGGGGCTCTAGGTTTTCCCAATCAATCTCTTTGTGATTGAAATCACCCATAACTAGTAACTTTGCTCTCCCCATGTGGGCTCTTCTGGCTACCTCGGCTAGTGTGTCTACCATTGCTCTGTTGCTCTCGTCGTATTCTTCTCTTGGCCTCCTGCAGTTCTGTGGCGGGTTGTACATTACAGCAATTACCACCTTATGGCCCTCAGACTGAATTGTTCCTACTATGTAGTCCCTTTCACCCATTCCATCCATTCCTTCCACTTCCTCAAATCCCCACCTGTTCTTAATGAGCAGTGCAACTCCTCCTCCCCTCTGCTCCTCTATCTTTCCTGAGGATTTGATATCCGGTGTGAAGATTGCATCTGTTATCATCCTGGTGAGTTTCGTTTCTGTGAGTGCTATTATGTCTGGGGATGTCTCCTTTATTCTTTCATGCCACTCCTCACATTTATTTGTTATACCATCTGCATATGTATACCAAACCTTTAACTTCTTTTCTAAAACCGTAGTCTGGGGGGTATGTTGGGGTTGGGAAAGTGGTAGATCTGATGGGGAACTATGGGTGGTTATTGTGAAGGTGGAGTTTGTAATGAGGTGGGTGGAATCAATGGGTATGGCATGTGTGTTTTGGGTTAGGCTGTTTGGTTGCATTGGTGTTGCTCTCTCAGTTTTCCCCTGTTGGGGTCTGTTTGCAAGAACCCAAATTACAATCCACTGTTATCAGGCCCTTTTCAGGCTATGATTTGTTATATTCATCGGATCCTTTTTCCGATGGAACCTTTAACGAAAGTGCTCTTCTTATACGCACTGGTGTTCCATACCGTCAGCTCTATGTTCCTTCTTCCTTACATTACACAGCAGCCCGTATCCACTTGAATAAGTGGTATACACTCTGTTCTTTATATCTCTCCCCTTCGCGGGCAATGTCTATCCCAGATGTTGATTTTCTGGTTTCTTCCTTACCGCAACCCCTTCTATTACTTGGCTATTTTAACCCACACCATTTTCT